>JAVQJS010105897.1:0-26222 GCA_036024795.1 Galaxias rostratus | reverse complement strand
TGTTTTATTATTAAGGTAATTTGATTACATGCTGGTTAATCCTTTCAAACTGTAGAATAAGCTTTTCAGAATTGGATTAAGCCCTCAAACTATGATTAATATTGCAATCTCATCCGCCTTTCAGATGTAACGGATAAAGGAGAGGATCTTTTGTAAAGAACCTCAGTGGACATTATCTTATTCTGTCTCAGCTGTTGAGAACTTAAATCAAGGATGAACTGTGGTTTAGTTCTCTAAGCATGTGTCCAGCTTGATCCTTTGAAAAAGATTCGACTGGATTTTGTTTCATTGCTCATACCTACAATGTATCTACACCCTTTTCCCAATCAAAATTTCACAGAGAATAGTGTTGGGTCGGCTACACTTTGATGTTAGTACCTTTGTTACCTGTTCCTTTCTCCTACTGTTTTCTGAAACACTGTTTATGTTTTCATTTTTCTCCCAAGCTACGCGTTGACCCTATCCCAATATGCAGCTTCTGTTTGGGTACGAAGGAGTCAAATCGGGACAAGCGGTCAGAGGAGTTGCTCTCCTGTGCAGACTGTGGGAGCAGTGGTAAGCTGCCTAAAGCATTGCTTTATTTGTTTGTTTGTTTATTTTTGATCCAGTCACAGGGGAAGTACTCTTTTTACCAATCCTACAGAACGTCTCCACCAGCCCGGGCAAGGTTGTGAATATGTGAGCAATGCTCAGTCACAAATGGGCTCTAAAAAAATGCAAGGTCAATCTGTAATTAGTAGGTATGTGGTTAAACGCAGTGAGGCCAGTACCTGAGGAAGGAAGCAGCGATTCTCAGCACTACTGGGGCAAATTCCGTATTTGTCCTGCCTTTGTTTTTATTTTTGCCGTGGTAGAGCGAGCTTTTTAGGATTTCTGTTCGGAGCGCCGTGGAGCTTGTCTCATCGAGAGGGCTTCAAAACAGCCCTACAAACTGCGATACACTGGAGATGGGCAGCCACTACTTTAGTGCCCATTAGTAATGGAAATGACTCCAGTCATTCTCGCTTGTCTCACTATGCACTTGCCTCTGGTGCGTAAAAGCAAGTGAGGTCCAAAGATCAACTATTCGCGGCTACAGTTAGGTGCCACCTTCCTTACAGTTCTTTTGTTCCAGGCAAAATCGCTAACCCGCCGTAAAATTACCTATCCTAAGGAGTCTTTTGCGTTGAACAATTATTCTAAATGCCGTAAGGAGTTGTTCTCCTGGTGACATTTGTATAGCTCAAATTTGACTAAGTAGCATTGAGGTGGGTTTTATTAACTGCTTAGCGTACACAAATTGTGCTCTCACTGTAAAACAGCTGTTTTACAGCCACGAGAAGAGGCAGTTTGAGGGAGAAGGCGAGCTTTTACATGACTTTCACGGATCGGCTTCCATTAGACCGAGTGCTGCTACTGTTTCTGCCTCATTAAGAACAAATTATCTTTAATTAGCGGCTCAGATGTTTGATCATACTGTTTTTAAGACACAGCTTGTGGGGTTGAAAAAGGGGTTCCAGACACACAAGCTCAACATTGTTGATGATGCAATATGTTAATATTTAACCTTCCAGTGTGAACATTATTGGAAGGTCATGTCTCCCGCTCCGTGAAACTGATGCTGAAAGATGCTGTAAATGGGTAACACTAATATGCTTTTTAATTACTTCTAAAGGGCATCCGTCTTGTCTGAAATTCTCCCCGGAGTTGACCTCGAATGTGAAGAGATTACGATGGCAGTGTATTGAATGCAAAACTTGTAGTTCCTGCCGAATACAGGGGAAAAATGCCGTAAGTGCTGATATACCGTTAAATCCATGGTTTTATTGAGCCGATATCATGTTTTAGGAAGGATCTTCTCTGAACAGATTATCGGTATCTCCGATTTGAACCACCCCCGTATGTAATTTTGTCAAATGACGTGACAGAAGGTGTGATAGCGTATCTACGCAGAAGGGAAGCCCAACACCCATTCCTTCTGTTTCCTTTCAGGACGAGATGTTGTTCTGTGACTCATGTGATCGAGGCTTTCACATGGAATGCTGTGACCCACCGCTTTCAAGAATGCCAAAAGGTAAGGTGTTTACAGCGCCCGGCACCTGGCTTTCCCTCCCTTTTCAATTCAGAGCCGGCGATTTACAGAGGGCGTTTTGGGGCTGTCACTCAAGCCGGCGAGGCAGCGATGGCTTATTAGGAGCTTTGCATGCATATCAAATTATTCCTGTGTCCCCAGGGAGATTTGCTATCAGTGGATTACAGTACAGGGCCTCCAGCTATGCTTGTAATGATTGTACATGTATAGGGCATTTGGCAGGCGATTCATTCGATTCATTCAAGTCGCATAGCTTTGCTTATAATGAGCTGACATGAAGTCTATTTCAATGGACAGCGAATTGAGCCACTGTTTTTCTCATGGATTTTTCCCATTGTGCTGAGTAATTGATTGTCATTGTGAGAAGGAGGGTTTCTTGTCGACTCTCGGTAGTAAAAGGAAATGTTTCAAATGAATGTGTCCTCGGAATTGATGAACCCACCTAACCGATGTGCTGTGCACTTGGACGCCCTCCAGGTTTCTGGATCTGCCAAGTCTGCAGGCCAAAGGAGAATGGAAAGAAATTGCTGCATAAGAAAGCCGATCAGATCAAACGTCGATATGCAAAGCCTATTGGGAGGCCGAGAAATAAGCTCAAACAAAGAATGTAAGTTTGTCTCATTCTGTGCAGAACAAAGTATTTAATGGACCTTCCTTGTTTTGTTTTTGTAAAGCATAGTGTTCATTGGTTGGTGTATGGACCCCCCCCCCCCCCTTTTCCACTCACAGGTCTGTAAGCAGAGGTGACGGCTCCATGATAGCACTGGGAGGAAGGGGGTCACCTGGTAGGGGTCAAAAGATTACCGTCTGTTCCACACCTTCATCTGGTCATGCTGCATCTGTGAAGGACGCCAGAGACAGATTGGCTGTTGCAGACCCCCGTTGGGCGGGTGACACCACCCAATTCACCACCTCCACTTCCACCACCACTCCCCCCCTCACGCCCACCTCCACCCCAACTACACTCACCGTTAACAAGAAAACCAAAGGGCTTATTGATGGGCTTTCCAAATTCTTTACTCCCTCTCCTGTTGGCCGCAGGGCACGGGGTGTAACTTTAGACCCCTCCAAGCAGCCTTGCCCTGCCGAAAAGGGCCCACCCAAACTATCCAAATCATTATTGTCAATCGCCTTTGCTTCAGACACCACTCAAAAGCTAACCACATCTCCCTGTTCCCTCCCACCTCCTCCCACGTTGCCCAGACATAGCCCCCCCTCCCACGTGTCCAGCAGCTCCACCTCCGCTAACTCCCCTCAGAGCTCCTCTAGCCAGTCCAGTGTTCCCTCCCTGAGTAGTCTCTCCAATAACAACCAACTTAAGGGACTATTTGATGGACTGTCACACATATACTCCACGCAGGGACAATCGCGGAAAAAGGGACTGACGTGCTACGCACCGCCTAAGCGCATGCATCATAAGCAGGACACGTCCTGCGCGTCCAAATCGTGTTGCCAGCAGCTCGGGAAGAAAGAGCTGAGTAAGAGTAGGTTTCTGTCGCTCGCCGCTTCTCCCGGGCCGGGAAGGCCCAGAGGACACCCCTTTAAGATGGTCAGCCATTTCAGACGTAACCCCTTTCTTAAAAAGCACAGGACGCTAGGCAGGTTAAGATATAAATTGACCCCTCAGAAGGGATCCCCCTCCCCGGGCAAGGGAGATGTGACAGACGGAAGAGTTAAACCAGAGCACGACCATGGTAAGCAAAGGCTCCCAGCTCGAAACCAAAACCTGCGTCTCAACAGGTTTCCTCTTTTTTTAACCCAAGGCTTGGCACTGGCAGTTGTATTTTTTATATATATTTATATATATATTTTTAAACACAAGCTAATGTTTTGTTTTTTTGTGTGACAAGAGAAGCTTACTTTGGCTTTTTTTTTTTTTTTTTTTTTTTTTTTTAATAAAAAATTCAAAAAGTTATTTACAAATACTATGCCACCTATTTTGAATTAATTTGTTGTTTTTTTTAACCCAATTGCGTTGCGTTTGATTTGGCTGCGGAACCAAAGCGGCTTCCATTTCTTGCCGCCGGCTTTGTCATAGTGCATGGCCCACTAACTCCCTCATGCTGCTCCTCGCTCTGTCCTTGACCCCCTGCAGTAGTGCGCCCATTGTGATCGCTGCCTAGTAGTGACTGTAGACGCATCAGTAATCCTTCTGCCATTCCACCCTTTCTCACAAGCACCGTTCACCATTCGACTTCACTTCACTTCCAGCGACAGACAGACACACGCACCCCAGTCACTCACCCCACTAGGGGTGGCCTCACCGCTGACACGATGATCACAGCAAACACACCACTTCACCCTCTCATCGCGGCCGTCCGAGGGAAACCGCTGGAATGGAATCCGTTTTGTTTCAACAGGTTTTCAGAACGATTCATTCTGAACACAAAACATAGCCTCTTATCTCATTTCCATGACATGTTTGGTGGGCACATCGCTTTCGCTTGTGACATTCTAGTGGTTACCATATGGCGTACATGTGATTTTCATGAAATGTGTGCTTGCCTTTCCAGCGTCATTGCTTTCCATGTCTTCTTCAGCTTTTCCCACCGCATCTGCTTTTTAATTCATGGGAAACTGTCTCGGTGGATGACTAAGCACATGAAAGCAGTTATGCAATTAGAGTGATTTAGTTTCGCTTCACTACATTAGGGATACTCATAAAAACTTTCAAAGATGATCTATTATAGAATTCCTCCAAGACACAGCCTCAGACCAGCATAAGAACAGGTGGCTATGTACCAGTCTCTTGTGGAAGACTTTCAACCGCACCGTGGGGATGGTGGCCAATGTTAATGTGCTGTCCGATATCCATGTGGTTTCTCTGCCTAAAACAGGCTGTGGAGGAGAGCTGCGTGTGAAGCAGGAGGCCCACACTGGCTTTGTGGCTGTGTCCAGGGACCATGTCACTGAGGAAGACGTGGAAATGTTCACACAGGTCCAGCATCTCTCGGGGCAGGTAAGAGAACTGGGACAAAGGTCCCTGTGCATCCGGGCACGTCGCCTAGACACAGACCTGTGGTCAGATCACACTGTCAGAGTTCTTGGTTCATCTCAGCAGTCAGTCGGTCCGTGGCAGAACATTGAAACACAATCTCTCTTTCAGCGCACCGGGTCTTTGCTGAACGTTGACTCTGGGCGATACCCTGCCGTCATTGAGTTTGGGAAGTGTGAGATCCAGACCTGGTACTCGTCACCTTACCCACCTGAATATTCAAGGTACAGCTTGTTGCCGAGGTCAACACACTGACAAATAATTTCATTAGGATTAACTGTATGTTAAATTAGCCAATTATTTAGTTTGGAGTAAAAATACCTTTTGCCTTTTTCAGATTGCAAAAACTCTATCTATGCGAGTTCTGTCTGAAGTACATGAGGAGCAAGACCATCCTTCAGAGGCACATGAAGAAGTGTGGCTGGTTTCACCCGCCAGCCAATGAGATCTACCGAAAGGACGACCTTTCCGTGTTTGAGGTCAGCTGCCCTTTACAGCAATAAAGCAATAACTGTATGCTGCATGAGATTCCCCCTGAATTGTTCCGAGATGGAAAAAAGTCCACTGTTTGAACAATGTCCTCCTGCTCTTTTTATTCTGTGTTTAGGTTGATGGAAATGTCAGCAAACTATTCTGCCAAAACCTCTGCCTGTTAGCCAAGCTTTTCCTGGATCACAAGACCCTTTATTATGATGTGGAGCCTTTCCTTTTTTACATACTTACAAAGAACGACCAGAAAGGCTGCCATATTGTGGGTTATTTCTCTAAGGTAAGAATTTAGTAATAATTGAATGGAAAACAGCAATATGACCCCTAATTTCCACATTTTGATTGTGATATCTCAGCAATTTGTCTTTTTTTTGTGGTTTGTTGATTCAGGATTTAAAAACATAATCTATTCACATGGGATTTATGTTTTTTAATGAATGCTCTCATGTGTCAGTGTGAATTTTCTCGTCTAATTGTGTGTGTGTGCGTGTGTGTGTGTGCGCGCGCGCGAGCGCAATTTAGACAAGGACAGTGGCAGGTGCAATAAATTGCCAGCTTCAGCAGAGCCCTGACATACTTGATCTGTTTCCCCTTCCCCCAGGAAAAGCTTTGCCAGCAGAAGTACAATGTCTCCTGCATAATGATCATGCCTCAGTACCAAAGGCAAGGATTTGGAAGGTTCCTTATTGATTTCAGTAAGTTCTTTAATGCATTTAAGATACACAAAACGGAACACTTGCTTGGTCTTTAGTAGTTAAAAAAAATGATTTCAGATGACGGGTTTAATGTGTGCCTTGTGGCGAGGTGCTTCATTTGGTTAAATCAGGGCTCGCACACCCTCAACTTACGCAATCAAGGAGGATGGTACGAAGAAGCTTAGGAGGCATGTGTTCTGGCTATCATGCATATGTGCATATGTTAAAATGTGATAACCCCAGGTGTTGGCTTTAGTGTCGCCTCAGGATTTGCTGGTTGGAAATTGTACCCTATTCTGTATTTTGCGGAGGCACTGAAGGTGAAATTGGATTTCCAATCGTTTCAGTCCTGAAAAATACACATGTAATATTCAGGGGCCTTGTGGTCCACTTCTGAAAAGAACTACCGCCTTGAGTGGGTTTCTGTGTTTAGGTACCAGATTTAGCTCGTTTTGTCACAGCGCCACTATTAGTTCAAGGGCCTCTCTCTTATGGAATTGTTGTCCCTGCAAGAAAATAAGGGTGAGCTGGGGAAAGGGGCCGGGGAGGGCAAAGAGTGAGCCGCAAGGAGCATTTGATTTCCTGTTCACTTTGGAAGCCATTGAGACAAGAGATGCGAGAAGGATCCGCGATATTGAGAGTGTGCTGATAACAAAGACAGGGATTAAGGGAGATTGAACACAGCTGAGTTCTGAGCTCTGTGAGGGCTTTATTGGAAAACGTGGCTTTGGAGATGGAAGTTGTTTAGATTAAGATTTTTTTTTTTTTTCGGTTTCATCGGATTGTGTTAAGAGGAACACTTTGTTTCAGGTGGCGGTGAGAGGAGAGCATTAGTGGCTGTCAGTGTGAAAAATGTTGACCTTATAATCACCATTCATAGCATTTGGAGCCTAAGCAATGTTTTGTTGGCACGGTTAAACAAAAGGAATGCATTTGTTAAATGCACTAGGTATTTTCTTTTTTATGTGCTCTGTATTTTAAAAACCGCTCCTCTATTTTGTTATCACAGGCGTCTCTCTTCAGCTTCGGTAATGAATATTGTCATAATTACAGAAATATTATGTATTCAGTGTTTGGTGATTAGATTTGCTTGTTTGGTTCTCGGTAGTGGGCGCACATAAAAAGGTATTAATTAATTTCTCGCGGCTCATAATGGGTGACCCTTAACAGGACTGCTATAAAAGTAATTACCTACAGATACCGTTTGGTATTACCGTTTATTATTTATTTCTTTTGCCGTTCATTATCTCTCCTAAGTAGAGCCTCTTGTAAGCAATGACATCCAGCTGCTTCTCTCCATTTGTTATCTGGCGTTGTCGTCGTCCCCCCCCCCCCCCCCCTTCTCATCCCTCGTGTTGCCCTTGCCAGCATGTATCATAGCATCAGACAGAGGTTGAAGGAGAGGAAAACTGATTGCCTCACCTCCTTTTATACTCTTTGAAGGTGAAAATGGAGCTGCTTCAACCTGGGTTTCATGTCGCAATCACGTCCCACTTGAATACGCAGTTCCTTTTTTTTTTTTTTTTTTTTTTTTGGTGGAGGGAAATTTAATTGCAATCTAGAGTAACCCAGTGGTGCCTGGCTCGACTAAAGCATTTTGTTTTTTGTTTGATTGTGTCTTTTCAGGTTACCTTCTCACACGGCAAGAAGGACAAGCCGGCTCCCCGGAGAAGCCTCTGTCAGATCTGGGTCGCTTATCCTACCTGGCATATTGGAAAAGTGTCATACTGGAGTACCTTTATAAGCACGCAGATAAACACATCAGCGTGAAAGGAATAAGCAGGGCCACTGGGATGTGTCCACACGACATCGCCGCTACTCTCCAGCAGCTGGGCATGATTGACAGACAGGATGGCAGGTCAGTACCACGGGCAGGCTCCGCAGCCTGTGTGCCGCGGGTGCCACTGCTCCGACTTCTTCTGGGTGCCGTCTGACTTATCCAGGCCACCGGGTATTTTTAACACCGTATCCATTAATGCAGCTGAATATTGACAGAAGTAAGTCAGGTTAAGCGCCCCAAGGACACGGAGCGCGAGCAGTTCTGACGGGGGCCCGCTTTAGCAACCCGTTAACATGCAACGTTACGGTTCTGTGACCCCACCTCCCGGGGGCTTTCCGTCCGCAGGTTCGTGGTGATCAGACGGCACTGGCTGATCCAGAAGCACGTGGAGAGGCTGAGGGCCAACCCTCGCCGGAACGAGGTGGAGCCCGACGCCCTGCACTGGACCCCGGTGGTGGCCCTCAACGCCGTCCTGTCCGAGGAAGAGCGAGAGGCGGAGATGGACGTACGTTGTCTTCCTTCATCTGGGACGCCACCGCTTGTTGTCGTATCCCGGGGGTTGAACTCTGCGTGTTCCTTGTGGTCCCACGGGCTGTTAACGTGCTGTTGTTGGATTACTCTTTAATTAGCCCGGGAGTTCAAACAGAGGCCTATAATGGGCAAAGCATGTTCCCTGTCAGTAAGCATTTAATGTTTAGCAAAATTGCCCCAAATCAGTTAACTACATAATTGATAGAGCTAAATATTCCATGACGTGCATAGACATAGTTGCTCAGCAGACATGCCCGCTCTGACTGGCATCCAATCAGCGGGACGCCCACATTGTCAGGGGAACGCGCGTTGTTGATTCGCCGGTCATGTCGTTGACTTCCATTATCCTCCCCGTCCCATCAGCCCAGTCGCTCCGATCAGGAGCGGCGTGGTGATGCGTGGCTCCCACGGCGGTAACGCGCTCGTCTGTTTAATCACCAGGCCGAGCGACTAAAGGAGCAGGCCAGTTGCTGGGAGAAGCGGGAGGAGAGGGAGGGCTACATGATGATGACTCACAGCCGCAGCCGACGGCCTCCCACCAAGGTCTACTGCAAGAACCCCTTCAGGACCTACGAGCGCCGCGCCGCCTCCCGAGACACGGGCCCCCAGGAGTCCGGTGAGGACAGCGAGGAAGACGAGGACGACGACGAGGACGGCGACGAGGATTCCGACGGCTCCCCGCCCATCCTGACGAAAGCTCACGCCATGCTTGGAGCCAAGAGAAAGGTCCCTGATTAGTTTATTTTGTGACACATTATCCATTGAAATCAGCCTCGGATCAGCTATGGAATGTTTTTTTAAGGTTTTATGTAGTTACAGAACAGAGGCCTGTGGTGTGTAATACCTGATTTAGATTTAGTATTGTTGTTTTAACATCGGTTGATCGACTCTATATGGAGCGTGATTGAAGGAGTAAATATTCATGAGTTCAGTGGAGCGTTGACCGCCTCCTCTATATCATCTCACGTACTGGAACCCCATGGGCTTGCAGCTGTAGATAATGGATTGTGTTTTCATTGGTGGTGTCGAAACTCTGCAGGCTAGACCTTGTAGCATTGTCAATGGTCATGGGTAATTTAATGCCCTCTACGGCGTTTCACTCAGACGCAATGTTTATAGGGCACTGCCCCCTTGTGCTGGAGATGAGATTACAGACTCCAGAGAAATGGTTAACAACCCTGTGGAATGTTCCGGGGAGAGAGGGGGAAAAAAGGCCAATTGTGGTTGCCGTTGATTCATGCATTAGGTTACAAGATCCCAAGTGTTGCTTTCCACGTTGTTTTAATTTCAGCAATACAATGAGAAGTCTAGTTTATCCCTGAGTCTAGTGTAAACCCCAGTCAGGGGAAACTCATGAGCCTGTACAGTCTGCCGGCCTGTGGTTGGCGTTTACTCCGCCTGTCTCATTTGTGGTCTTCCAAACCCCGACCTCCTCAAGGGGGAGGGGGATCCCTCAAGCATTTAGGCCTTGTGGTTTACCATTTCACATTTAGCATGAAGTATTGAGTGAAAGCCCTGCCTCCTGGTAGGCGTGCAACAAGTTTCCCCGGCCCTCCCACCCCCCTTTGTTTTCATCCCATACACACAGTTGGAAGTGTTTAGGGCAGATGTTTGCTCCGTTTGGTTTTGATTGCGGTTCGTTCTCCCCCCTCCGGTGTTTCAGAGACCCGTCATGCTGAAGCGGAGAGGTCGCCGGAGGAAAAGAATCAACAGCAGCGTGACCACGGAGACCATCTCCGAGACGACCGAGGTCCTCCACGAGCCTTTTGACAACTCTGACGACGAGAGACCCATGCCCCTGCTGGAGCGCACCTGCAGAGTGGAGGACGAGGAGGAGGAGGAGGAGGAAGAGGAGGAGGAGGAGGAGCGCGAGGTGCCGAGGACGCCTGTGAAGAGGCGGAGAGGGCGTCCGAGGCTGGAGAAGAACAGGCTGAAGGACAACCGTGAACACTGGAGCGAAGGTATTTAAACCTGCCGTCAGAGCTGTCATAAAAAAAAACGAAAAACTCAGCGACTGAAGGGCCTCCTTTCTGTATCTGAAAGGCAAAGTGCAATGCATTTTTTGTACAAAAAATATTAATTGTTTCTCTTTTTGTGTGTCTACCTCAGGGGCCGAGAGGATCTCCAGGAAACCAGGCAGACCTCGGCTGCTGAAACGGAAGAAAGGATGGCCCAAAGGCGTGAAGCGAGGCCCCCCAAAATGGAGGCTAAAGAACGAGCGCAAGATGGGCTTCAAGCTCAACCTCTACACGCCCCCCGAGACGCCGCTGGAGGCCGAGCAGCACCACATCCAGACCGAGGAGCCCAAGGAGGAGCCGGTGCAGGCGCCTGCCGGTACGGAGACGGGCCGCGAGGCCCGGAGAGGCACGGCCAGTCTCGACGCGGAGCTGGACAGCATGCCCTGCTCCGAGCCTCAGAGTCCGGCCTACGCGGAGTCTAATAAGATGAGCTCCCCCGAAGGCTCTCCCATGGCCTCGGCGGGGTGTTCTCCGGCCGGCTCACCGGCGGGCGCGTCCCCCCGTTGCAAAGACAGCCTCCATCCGAGCCCAGAGCCACCGGAGGACGAGCCCCAGGACAGTGAGCATGAGCAGGAGTGTCCCCCCGTGGCCAAGGAGCTGGAGCAGAGCACCGGGGATGGAGAAGCCCGCGACAACGAGGAAGAGGAGGAGGAGGAGGAGGAGGAAGAGCCAAGCGCCCACACGGAGGACCAAGACGCAGACGACGAAGATGACAGTCACGTCGAGACCGCGGATCCGGAGGAATGCAAGCAGGAGCCCGAGCAGGTGCCCTCAAAGGATCAAGCTGAACACACCCCGGCTTTTTTAGATCAAAAAGGAAGTCCTGAGCCGGAGTATGAGAGTCAACAAGAGCCCGCTGCCCCCTGTAGTGTGGCTCTAGCTGCTGAATCAGGAGACGGCCTCCAGGGGGGAGCGGCAGAAATGGAAACGGCGGCGGCGGCAGCAGCAGTCACAGCCGTCGACTCTGATCACCAAGCAGACTCCGAGTCGGAAGAGGAGGAGAGCACTCCCAGTCCCCAACCAGACCCTCCCCAGCCTCCAGAGAGACCTGCCCCCAGCCCCATGCCTAGAGCCCATCCCCCAGCTGTCTGCCCCGAGGTGGACACAGAGACCGCCCAGGCCGTGCAGTCCCTCACCCAGGAGAGCGAGCGTGACGGTGCCGTGTTCCAGGACTGCGCCGAGACCCAGGAGGCCTGCCGGAGCCTCCAGACCTACGCCCACGTGGCCCACAGTCCCCAGCTGGCCACCATGGACGACTGCCCGCAGTCGGACCACAGCAGCCCCCTGTCCTCGGCCCACTCGCACCCCAGCCAGTCGGTGCGCTCGGTCAGCAGCCCCGCCGTGTCCCTGCTGGAGAGCGGCTACACCCAGATCAGCCCCGAGCACGGCGCCATCTCCGTGGCCTCGCTGCACAACATGGAGACCAGCCCCATGATGGACGTGCCCTCGGTGTCCGACCACTCGCAGCAGGTGGTGGACAGCGGCTTCAGCGACCTGGGCAGCATCGAGAGCACCACGGAGAACTACGAGAACCCCAGCAGCTACGACTCCACGCTCGGGGGCAGCATCTGCGGGGCCGGGGGCCCCTCCCAGAACAGCTGCTCCTACGGCAGCATCCCCCCCAGCGGCCTGGCCCAGAGTAGCTGCGCCGTCAGCCAGCAAATGGCCGGCGCCGTCAGCCAGGGCAGCTGCGGTATGATTCAGCAGAACAGCCTGAGCTCGCCGCAGCGCTGCAACGTCAAGTCCCCGCAGGGCTGCGTGGTGGTGGAGAGGCCGCCCAGCAACAATCAGCACAGCCAACACAGTCAGCACGCCCAGAGGGGCCAGCATAGTCAACTCAGTCAACACAGCCACCCGCAACACAACCCCCACGCCAGGCACGTCCCGCTCAATCAGCATAGCCAACACAATCCGCATGTCCCCCACAATCAGCTTAGCCAGCATGGCCAACACAATCCCCACAGCCAGCACAGTCACCACCACCCCCACCACCCCCACCACAATCACCACCTCCAGCACAATCAGCTCAGCCAGCACAATCAACACACTCAGCATAGCCTTCACAATCAACACAGTCAGCAGCAGCCCATGGCCCAGTGCGGTATGCCCACCAACTTTGCCACCCCTATGCAGTTGGCCGACATCCCTGAATCTGGCAGCCCCAACCTGGCCCTTTATGAAAGGATGAACCACCAAGGGGAGTACAACAGCGGGCACTACTCCCAGCCCTCGGGCACCTTCAGCCTGGCCAAACTGCAGCAGCTGACCAACACGCTCATAGACCACCCTCACTCGCTGCCTTTCAATCACTCGTCCCCGCACCCCATCACATCCTATGCAAACAGTGCCTCACTGTCATCGCAGCACTCGAGCCTGGTGTCCCTGTCCCAGGCCCCCCACGGGGTCCCCAACTCCCAGGTGCAGGCCACCATGACCCCTCCCCCCAGCCTCAGCTCCCCAGCCCCCATGATGCTGCAGCGCAATATGGGCATGTCCCCCTCCCAGAGGATCCCCACTCAGATGGCCCCCAAAGGCCACATCTCCATGCGCTCCAAGTCTGCCCCGCTGTCCCACCACCACCACCAGCAGCAGATGTACGGCCGGCCGGCCCAGACGGTGACCATGCAGGCGCCGTCCAGGACGCTGGCCGCCATGCCCCGCATGAACATGAGCGTCAACATCATGCCGGCGCCGGCCTACAACGTCAACTCCATGAACATGTCCTCGCTCAACGCCATGAATGGTTACCGCGTGAGCCAGCCCATGATGAACAGCAGCTACCATGGCAACCATGCCTATATGAACCAGTCGTCCCAGTACTCTATGCAGATGGGCATGATGGGAACGCAGCCATACCCCCAGCAGCCCATGCAGGCCCCGCCACATGGCAACATGATGTACACTCCAGCTGGTCACCATGGCTACATGAACACGAGCATGTCCAAGCAGTCCCTCAAAGGGCCCTTCATCAGACGGTAACTCTGAATCGGACAGGACGCTTCTTCTAATGTGCATTTCACTTTTCCTAGATGCACAGATTTGGCCTTTTTTGTTGAGGTTTTTTCTTGTTGTCATTGTTTGTAAGTACTTAAAAACCAGCACTTGGAAAGAATGCAAAAAGTTGAATCAATAAGTAAACTTTTAAGCTATGTAAAAGTACTTTTCCCTTCAGATGGGAAGCCTTACATCATAAAGATGAAAATCTATTTAATTAGTGTTAGTGTCCCTAATGTCTCTCTAGTGCAGGTAGTTTCAGAGCTTGTGGGAAGAGATCTCATCCATGGGATTGCAGTTGTGTAGCAGCCTCAAATTAAGCCATTTAATGTGCCTGCTACAAGTGGAGTCAGTGGATATTTGAACCTGTTCAGTGTATCTGTCTAACAGTGCTGACATTTAGTTTGTACTATACTCATGCCTTTGTATATTTAAATTATTGTACTTATTTTGTAAAGTGACAATTAGCATGTTTCGGTCTCTGTTAGTGACAGTGCATTGAGTAGTACTGTACAAGTGTTGTGCTTAATAGCAAGCCATTTTAAATATATCTGGCCTTTATTAGGTAACCCTCTACGGGGAGAAAGATAAAACTATATTTTGTTAATTCTAATAATGTAAAAAAAATGTAAACTTAGTCCTGTTTTCAGTTTCTGTTTGAGAGGTTTTATTGCTATGTATGTATAATTCTGAAGTCTTTTGTAACAAATTTCCTTGAGGCAGCTTTCTGTTTTATAAAGCAGACTGATTTCTGTCAAAATAACAGCATATCACAGTGTTTGTACCCTGACAATTCTAAAACATTTCAAAGAGTTCCATTGTCCAGAAATGTGGCAGAATTAAAAAGAACTAAATCATTATAATGACGAATAACAATAAAGAAATATACATTTAGTCCAAAGTTGATATTTTACATAATGCCTTTAAAGTTACATTTTCATTCCATCTGTAGATTTGTTTTCTATCTTTATAAAATGTTGGATTTATATTTTACAGAAGTGTAGAGATAGTAGAGCCTGTGAATAGACCAAACTAAGCTAACGGATTGCATGTAAAAAGCAACTTGTACTTGTGTTTTTGTTTATATTGCTCTTTTGTAGCCTTTGTACCTGTACAGAGAGGCTGTTAGAAACAGGGGGGGAAAACCTGGCAATGTGTACAAACAGTTGAGCAGAATGGCAGTCTTGTATTTATGACTTTTCTCCTTTTGTCAGTCACTTAAATGCTGTACATTTTAGCATAAAAATAAATTATGATTGACCATGCACTCGATTCTGGTCTTGATTAAATTTAGACGTCCAACAAAACAATTTGGCTATCTATACCAAAACCACCCACTAAGCTTGTATCCCCCTGGTAGGTCTGTGCAGCCAGATAGTGCTGCACTGCTATTAGTTTCAAATCTATCATAAAACAAGTATTTATAAGGTGATATGTGGGAAACCCTGTTGCTCTCTACCTAACATGTTGGCCTATCTCCTCTGTACACACATTTGTGAGAATGATCCAAATTAAATGCTTCCTGTGGGCTGCATCATGTTTTGTTCTGCTCTTGGTCATCTTTCTTGTCGTTTGCTTGTCTATCTTTGGTGCCCATACGCTGCTCTAAGAGATAAGTGTCCAGTTGTCTGAGCTGTTTTAAAAAGCCCCAGTTTGGTATAATGCGTCTTTGTTGTTTTACATGATCAATAGCGTCCACCACAGTCATATTTTTAATGATCATTAGGTAGGCCAGAAAGAGGGTGGCAGAGCGACTTCTCCCCATTACACAGTGCACCAAGAGCTTAGCTGTGGAGAAAAGAAATACCAACATTAAAAAAAGAGGAGCATTAGAAAATATCGTCACTGATAACTAAACCTCATACTTACTCGCAGGGTTTCGAAGTGACTGGTCTATGAACTCTGCGACTGAGAAGAAGTACTTGCTCAGGTCAAACGTAGCAACATCCTCAGCCACCACTCCATAGTAAACGATATCCATGTCACTGTAGTAGTCTGCACCCGTCTCCACGTTATTCCATGTTCCCTCCGCTGCATTCAGGATGTGCGTAATGCCCAACGCCTTCAGGTTGGATTTGTCTTTAGCTGTCTGTCTTTAAACAGCAGATAGATAATCACACTCTACTTTATTACTAGGTTCATTCATCCAAGGAAAATCAAGCCCACATTGTCTTACTTACTCATCTCCTATGTAGACATTGGGCCAGACTTCATTGACATGGGTGTACTCTACACTTCCCCGGTTAAGGATTTTATCCAGCTCATAGCCTCCTGGTGTGACGTATTCATCGCCAGAAAGAGATGCTTTTGCCTTCTGAACATTCACCTTCACACCAGTCTTTGAGCTGCAAGAAGCCATTTCTTTCACAATAGCCCGGTTTCACACATGCTGCATTCCCTTGAGGAAAAACACTAATTAGATTTGCCATGGAGGTCTTTACCAAGCATGCTACAAAAACATTTTTTTTTGTCAAGAGAGACACGGTAGTTTGATTTAGACGTTCAATCTTTTTTTTTTCTTCAAATGTTATTCCAAAGCTGCAGTGTTACAATGGGAACGAGCTGGGCTTACCAACAGATTCGATTGAGTCCTTTAGTTTCTCTCTTCATGCTATGAAAGGATTGGAATCATCCTGGTAACGTGCTGTCAAACAGTTCTGGAAAACACAGCAATGTTAGGTTTAATTCTGGAAGCACGGAGACGAGGCCGAGATTGTATAACTGCTGTGTGACAGGCATCAAATTGAGGGGATATTTTTAGGGCTGTGATGTGGCAGGCCCCTGACCTTAGCTGCTGAGCTGCTTGCCTGTGGGGAAAATGGCCCCAGAGTCCCAGCCATCTACTGCTAAACACACGCCACTTTAATCTCTGCTGCTGGCAGGAAGACGTGCTTAGCCAAACTTCACACTTGCCAAAGGAAACCCATATTCACTGAAGTGAACAGGGCCTCCCAAGCTTCTTCTCAACCATGTAAATAATTCCGGGAAATTGTGTCGGTATTCCTCAGCCTGCCTATCGTGGACTGAAACATGTTTAAGCTTCCTTTTATACAAGCCTAGTTGCAAATTCTAGTCAAAGGTATATTTTTCACCCTTTTTTGGCATCTTTTGAACAGAAACGATTGAAATGTGTCACTGTCAAACAGATGTTTTTTCCCCCTTAAGATATCTCAAATTCTTGTTGATCATGACATGCATGAAACATTCAGTGAATTGAGAAGAAAGCCAAAGACGTTAGAGTACGTGATGATGATGACAGTATGTGGAATGGCTGAGTTAAGCCGGTAACATGTCCGACTGAGTTTTACACCATCGAGCTCCTTTATTTTACCCTCATATCTCTGTGCTCCGCCATCATTCATTCTGACAGTGGAATCATTAGACCTGTGATATCCAATTCCTTTTATTATGACAGCATCCCCCGCTCTCACACTGCGCTGGGGAGAGCATCTCTTATTGAGATGGCTTCACCGTTTCATCTCTTTTCAAAGTTTGACCTGAATCTGTATACACGTTCTGAACCACACTGGTATATTTCTGTCATCTCAAATCAAGCCTCTAAAGACATCGTCGTTTTAACAGTTCACTGGTAGATTTCAGCAGTTTAGACACGGCCTTTCAAAAAATAAGTGAGCAAAGAAGAATGGCATAATTTATTCATGCATATGTGATAGGTAGGGTTTTTTAAGAAGTGTCTGGTGCATCATATCTGCCTATTTGGATCCAGCAAACAGAAACATATACAAGAATGATATCTTATTTTAATACAGCAAGTGGAACGAAGGTACTGACATGCAGTTCCAAGGTCCAGTATATGAGCAACTGAACCGCCTTTGATAATCATCACGCCGGTCTATAGTCCTCAATTCCCTCTTCTCTCAAGTGCTAGTGCCACGTCAAATTGGCAAAGTTGATCCAAAAATCCTGCATTGGGAAAGATGTTCCTGTGTTTACAAACAGCAGTGATCGCCTCCTCAAGAGTGAGTTTTTCACTGATCATAAGGAAGGCCAGCACCAGGGTAGCAGAACGGCTCATTCCCCGTGCACAGTGCACAAGCACTGTACCTGGGTGGAAAATATTAAGACAGGAAAAAGACATAAGAAAAGTGAAGAATTTCACTGTTTGCAGTAGACACATTCGAATTAAATTGGCCATGCAAAAAAAAACTGAAGCCTTATTAAGTGAATTAAGAAATACCTTTTTGAGAAAGAGCACTTGCAATAAAATCCGCTGTCGGACTAAAGAAAGGAGTGATCTGAAAATCTCTGGAGTCTGTTGCTGCCACTCCATAGTAGTGTATGCCAGTGTTTGAGTAGTAGCCTGTCCCAGTGACAACATGCTGAGAACCATCAGCAGCATTCACTAAATGGGTTACACCCATACTCACAAGGAGAGGAATATTCAGAGCTGTGGCACTAAAAGATAAGGACATTGGCTATATTAGATCTTCGTTGATTTTCTGAATTTGGAATCTAATTGAGTGTTTGGACTTTTCTTTATTTGAATCTGTTTTGTCCCGATGTATAGTGATTATTATGTTGCAGGTCAATCCCTGAGCACTTTTACTTACAAGTTTCCTATGTAGAGGTTGGGCCAGACCTCATTGACGGGGCCTGTGGGCTGTCTATGTTTCAGCAGTAGGAGGGTGAGAAGATCGTGGCTGGGTGTTGTCACATGACTAGGCTCCTCCCCTTGGCTCATGGCTGCCGTCTGTCTTCTTCATGAAGTCAATTGTTCCAATACATTCATAACAAACTGTTTGCAATAAAATAAAGTTTTATGGCTTACAAATGAGTTGAAGAGCAATGTCATAAAGCGTTCCCAAATATTTAATATTGGGATTTGGCTGTAACTTTAAATCAAATGTTTTAACCTGGTTTCCATACCTACAGACACTCTTCTCAAGTGCTTTTACTTCACTCCTCACATCTCTTGCTTCCTGCGGCCATTAGGCAGAGAACTTGCTGCCAAATATGTTCTTATTGGGGTGGCTGGCTCTGTGTTTCTTCAGTGAAAGCTGTAAATATCAAGGTCCGGGAAAGGATTTCCTAGTCTTGCACTGCTGCTGAATATGCCTACGTCCGGGCTGAACCGGAGTGAGCTATTTATTCTGCTGTTGCTGTGACAGGAGAAAGACAGCATGTGCAGTAACAGCCGGTGCTATAGGACTGCACCCATGTTTCCAGATGCGATACTCTAATTAAAACAAACCTTTATTTACAAATGTTAGCATCATAATTGTATGTGCAGAATATGCTGCAGTAAAAAGAAGACAAATTATGTGTTTAAACATTTAAAAATAAGTCGACAATAACTTACATTTGATCAAATACATGATTTATTAATTGTATATGAATACAACAAATGAGACAAACAAGATAGTCCAAATCCCAGTCAGTCATGTAATAATATAAATATATATATACAATTATGTATATAAAACAGTCAGAGAGAATATACACATTCCTTCAGTGACATCCTTTACTAGTGTCACTTTGAAAGGGTGAACTGAGTGTATATTGTGGGCCCCATTTTAACAACCCTGGTATTGGAGGTGTTGGCCTCCACAAGCCTCCGGTCCTCATGAATCGTCACATAGGCCAGCACTAGGGTGGACAAGCTAGTCCCATGGTGCAGCGGACAAAAACCTTACCAGGGAAAGGAGTTGAAAACTGTTAAATGTTTGCTAATTTACAGACAATGCAATCCAAGGATATAATCCATTATTTTCAAGTGCCAAACATCATATTTACTATTGTCGTTCAGTTCTCTCAAACTGTCTCATTTGTTGCTGTCTTGGATTTAAAGACGTGAACATCCCAAAGTGAAGTACATGCACCCTGAAAGTTTCAACCGTGTTGCAACAAATGTTTCTACACATAGTAATCCCTGGTTTCCTTATCATGTTGAAGGATTAGGGCCCAGAGGAGCGCCGTAATTGAACTGTCTTGGAGGCTGTGTATTTCTTCTGGGGATTACGGAAGGCCCCGCTGCACACTGGAGCCCTCTGATCACCCTGCATTGGAGGAAGGAGACCTCATCTTATTACTGTCATGTCTGATATTGCATGCACTTTGCATAACAGGAGCAGCACAGGCCACAAACATAATTGTGTAATTTCCATGTCCAATGAAAGTGTTGCTTACAAATTACCGGGGCAATCCATTTAAAACCAATTTTCCCGTCCAAGGTCTCAGCTTATGAGAAGATTACCATGCGGTATGATATTAGCTTGATATTATGTTTAGCATTTCATTTGCATTTTAACAACTGAAACATGTAGCAGGAACTGACAAACTAATGTTTTCTTTGAGAATTCTCTCTCAGGAACATTGAGGTCTCAGAGGTTATTTTAGAAAATGAAACAGTCATAAAGCAGATGGTATACCCTCTACACAGTAAGAGCTCCTCCCCTATTAGGTGAGCTCAAGGCAGATTATAGAAGGGACTTGTGTCAAAGGATGACATGTAAAAGGCCTTCACTCTGTGGTATGTGAGTTGGAAGCTTGCTCCTGTGTTCACATGGAATGTCCCATCCGCAGCGTTCAGTCTATGAGTGATGTGGTGGGTTTAAAGAGTCCAATGGTCCTTGGCTGCAACCCTTTAGTACAGGAAGTTCAAGAAAGCGCTTTATGTTGGAGAGTGGTCGAGCCATGCAACTGCCGCTGCCCTTGGGTATGTCTGGGTATCGTATCTGTGCCCCTCTAACTGGAAACCTGTAAGTGCCCCACATCACCTTTTAATCCCTCAAATGTCTTTAGTTTGATTTAATTGAGCAGGTCAACAATAAATGATGTGATACAGTTTACAATGTTATAACCTCTGGCTCTCTCTAAATCGAACTGTTTTCCATAAGATGCAATAGATTGGTATCCAAGGCCCACGTAGCTCAACTCAGTTTTTTCCTTCAGGCAATCTCCACCTGTGCATTTACTCACTGGGGGAAGCTTATGCACGATTCATACTGTATACATTTGCATCCATTTAGGCTGCGTGTGATTTGGCTCCAGGCAGAGACACCACAAATGTTCTGGTTTTTTTGTGTAGCTGTAAAGACCCTGATAGCAATGCAGCTGCCAAAATTAATTCTGGTGGCGTATGTAGACATAATGTGCTGCTCAGTTGTGGGGTTTGGAGACGTATTGTCGTGTCCATAGGGATGAGTCATTGGGACCAAATCTGTTTCCGTGACCTTTTATAAAGCTGCAGTAGCATATGGAGGTGCACTCAAACATCTTGATGGCTTTATCTAGCTCTGTATATGTCCCCACACATGGCGACTTTTCATACACACATCCAAACCATTGTGTTTTTTTTGCGTTTCTGGGGGCATCTGCAAACAAGACAATGCATTCAAAAGTATGTGTGTGTGCGTGCATGTCTCAACTTAATTTTGGCTGTTAGTGTGTGTCTATGAACGTAGTCTGGATGGTGAAGTCAAGTATAACATGTGTGCCTGTTGTACCTGGAAGGGTCTTCTTCCTCTTCATTGATCCATAAGTACAGCCCACCCCTTCCTTATGGAGTCAGGGCAGAGAGCTGATTTCCCTGGTGCACATGTTGAGCTGTGGCTCTGCTTTCACAGTCTCCCCCCTAAGGCTAACCTGTCCTTCCTGCTCTACTTCTGTGTAATTAAAGATGCTATGTATGGGAAAGGGCCGACGGTTATCATAGAGGGCAAATAAAAATGGCTTTCTTCCTCCTCCAGCTTCATCTCGCAAGGTTTAAGAAATACAGTTACAATTTTGCCTGAAGGGTGGTTGATCTAAAGGCAATTAATGCAAGGACCATACGCAATGCATGTTGGAATATAACATCACAGTGCATACTGACACCAAACACAGCGACACACGCAATCAAGACATATACATGCATGATAATACTGTATATGGTGTTCCTATGGGTGTCATGTATAATTTACACTATGCATCAGAGGGTTAGCGGACCACTTACAAACATGAGACATCATTGTAAAATTACACACTTGCCTGGAATTAAAACGGTGTTGAAACTGCAAGTCAGCCAGCAACATTACTCTCTGTATTTTTATTTAGCCATCTACCCCACAGCTTTAATTTCTATTTTAACTTCTAGATCTCTTCTTAAAATAATCCTGGCATCGTCTTTGCACCCCCCTTAGGTTATTTGAGCTATGGGTTTGGAGAGTGGGAAAGTGCACTCGTGATTAAGAGAAATACATTATGCGTATTACTCTTTACTATTACAATAATACCATAAGTACTATAATATCTGTTATATTCAGTCATAATAATAATAATAATAAATATAATATGAAAACACATTTTTATTTGATATTTTTTTCAACAGTGTAACAACTTTGTACAATTGATAAAGCAAATTTTCTCAAAAATACATTGACATTACATGTCATATGTGCAATAAATAAAGTGTTCATTTGTTGAAGGTAGTACAGTGAAGTAACAAAGTATCAAGTGAGGTAATTAAAGGAACCGGGAAATACCTGTTCATACCATTGTTTCCCTTGCTTAATATCATGTAGCTTGTAAGTATAAGATTATTAAACTTTTAATAATGATAAATTATTAACCTTTTAATAATGATAAATAAAAGATTATTATTATAACTCCTGCACAAAATGTAAACTACTTTGACATGTTAGACTGTTGACAAGATAGACAGTGGATCCTAAAACTATAGATTAAAGTATTTTACACAAAGCCTCCATATATTTATGTAGTTCTATTTGACGGTTGGTCCTTTTAACTAGGTACTGAAATAGATGAAGTTATGTTCATTCAAGACAGATGCCGCAAGTAAGTTTTGTACTTTTGTCCAAAACATCTGAAAGTCAATTATTAAGTTTATCGGGATTGGCTTACAATCTAATACCTATTATTTTATGGCAGTGATTTATTTATGTTGTTCATTTTAAATTACTTGCATACTGCTGGCAGCACCATCTCTATAAAATATTGCACATTTTCCTCTTTCTGTTCATCTGCAGATCTAGATCTAAAAGTAATGCCAAGAAATTCTTATTGGGGTAGATGGCCCTCTTTTGTACTAAACTTTGGATGGCCCTTTGAAGAGGCATGTGATGGTACAGTATAAGGTAGGCCAAAACCAGTGTGGAGGACCGACTCATTCCCATGATGCAATGCACCAGAACCTTCCCTGGAGAGGAGAAGAGAAGAGAAGAGAAGGGAAGAGAGGGCAGGAAGGATTAGTGAGAGACCTCCATCTTATTAATATCATACATGACTGCCCGCCTCTAACTGTGGCTTTTCTATTCCCCCGCTGTGAGCTAAAAATAGTGTCCACAATTCATTGCCTTTGTTAATTTAAGGTCCCTTTGCTGGCCAGGCCTTGCTGTTACTTTCATAATCCTGTACTGTCATCTGCTTCCAAGGAACTCAGAAAGGATCTATGATTAGACATTACAAACGTGCATTCTCCCAGGTAAGGATTTTAATTTTTGTTGCTGTTGAGAAATACAATTTGCATTAATACATGTACATACATACATATAGACAGGCAGACAAATGTATGTACACACACAACCACACACACACACACGCAACCACACACACACATACACACACACACACACACACACACACACACACACACACACACACACACACACACATGTTTATACACACACATAAACACATACATACACAATGAACCTTAGAAATGACAAAGTTATGAAACAAACATAAAAAAAATCTACTTGCTGTGTTCTTATATGTTAAATTGGTCATTGGTAATAAGTTGCATATTTAATTGCCAAGTGTGTTTAGCACTATTTCTAGTGAGACAAATTGAAAGGTCCCACGTTTGTAAATGTTACCACAATATATCGTTACAAGCTTTTTGTAAATCAACGTAATATACTTACCATCTGGTTCTTTTAGTGCTTTGTGAATAAACTCAGCAGCAGGTTTGAAGTACACATCCAGGTCAAAGTGAGTAGAGTCTTCTGCTGGAATACCACAATATACAAAGTCGTTGCCATAAAACTTTTGGTCCCCTATGCTGCCTCGTTTGGAATGAGCAGCGTTTAATACATGAGTGATACCTAATTTAAGCAATGCAGTCCTGTTTTGAGCTGTTGCCCTAGTAAGGAAGAAAAAAAAGAGAGGAAAGGTTTAATGTTGTTCGTAATTCTGAGAAGAACAAAGTTGCTATGTTTTAAAATCAATTTAGCTGGCTTCTAAACATTTATTCTGATGTAAACCGTGGGCAATAGTCTACTTCTTTAGCATGTTGTCTAGTCCAGGTCATGTGATGCACCGTGCGCGGATCTGAGCAACAACAACAGAATACCTTTAAATATAATTACTTAATACTCACACATTTCCAATGTAAATGTTGGGCCAAACCTCATCTATTTGGTTCAATTGTAGTTTGCATGAATCCAAAACCTTTTGCAGGTCCTTCACAGACATATACTCCTTTCTCTTATCTTTCAGGGCTGACATTTTAATTTCTAAATATGAGTGAAAACAAATTGTAAACGCAGGTCCCCCTCTCTCCCGCTCAAGTTGATATGTGTGACCAGGTGCGTTACTGTCACATACTGTTACCCAATTTAACGCTTAGCTTAGCGTGTACTCTTGCGCAGGCAGAGGGCACATACTAATTCAGCGTATTTGAGTGTTTTGAAAAGCGCTTTATATATATATAATGTATTATTATTATAATAACAAAGCCTTCTGCTTTTGCCTTAGCCTTTAACTCCATTCTACGGTGGGACTCAAATTCAACAGGCCTTTACCGATATAAGCACGAACAATCGTTTACGATGATGAACAATGTTACAGTACATTTCTAATTTGATCAGTCAATCTCTGTGTCCAAACCAGTAAAAATGATTCACACAACAATGGCTCACGTATGTGAATTTTCAGGCTACATAATGGTGCATATGACACCTAGTGACAATAATAAAACTGGAATAAATTAAAAATAAAAACAGTTTTAAACATGTTTATTTTTATGTAATTCTACTGACTTTGTAGAACATTGTTTTAAGTGTTTTCCATCTTTGAATGCCAATGATCAGTTTATATATTCATATTGTCTTTTTGCGAAGTTTGGTGTTTAAAGCACACAGCTGTTTCAGAAATCCTCTGTTAGGAAAAATCCACCTGCTCTCTTTGACTTTTTGGATTGCCTCTTCTAGGGAGTACTGGTGACAAATCATTAGATAGGCCAGAACTAGAGAAGCGGATCTGCTTACACCCACAGCACAGTGGACAATTATCCGAGCTGAAAGATAATAAATGAAATATATTAAGATTACATTATTTAGCGTTAAAAGTATTGAAGTGTGAGTTAAACAAACTTATCACAACAGAAATTAGAAGAAGAAAAAAAGAGATACATATTTACCTCCCGGTGTGTTCAGAGCGTTTTGAATGAACTCAGCAGAGGTATGGAAATATTTAGACAGGTCAAAGTATGGTGAGTCATCAGCAGGCACTCCATAGTATTCCACAGTGGCTCCATAGAAGTCATTACTACCAAGGCAGTACATTCTCCCATGGGCAGCATTCAGAACATGCGAGATCCCCAGCTTCCATAAACAGTACCGATCATTGGCTACTGACCTATCGATAACCGAACAGGACAACCAAACACTGTAATTTAAGGAGACCAGTTATACATTTCAAGCTATAGAGCCCTTCCCTCTGATATATGTACAGTGACCTTAAGACATGTTATCACAAGGCATGCTATCTGCAATATTACATGGTTCTTACATGTCACCAATGAACAAATTAGGCCAAACTTCATCCATGTGATTACCGAAACGTTTACCGCTATACAATATTTTTTCTAAATATTTTACAGATGAAGTGTCCGAAGCAGTAATGTTCTCGTTGCACCGATCCATAGCAACAAAAAAAAAGTTCATTAAAAGTAAAGCCTGTTATTAAATTTTGCTGGTGATCTAATTTCTAGTTTGGCCATCCTCTGAAATTTACTGCACCACAACACCCCCAATTGCATAATGGGCCAAGAGCATAAATCGCCTGTCTTTGGTGAACAGGGCAGCAGACAGGCTGTATTCCAACTCATTAATAGTCTAGTGTGTATTTTTGACCACAAGATGTCAGTATTTACACATTTTTGTTCAAAAGTGTTCTTTGCCAAACGTACTGAGCTTTTTTTCATATGGTTACGGTCAGTGTGTGGGTTGGTAACACGTCGAAGTCTAGGCAATATGATTTATTGTTTTACACTATTTTATGTTGCCGTTTTGTCATACTTATGTGAGAGATGCCAAAAAACGTATTCAATATTAGCCAAAGAGCTTGTCACGTTAACATATTCTATTGGATTTGAATTCTGGTGAGTCGATCTTGATGTTGGCCTAGCTAACGTGAGTCGTAGGAGACTAGAGCCCTCTTGGCTGCCAAAGTTAACGCTAGCTTTGCTAGCTAACCAACGAGTCAGTGCAATGAGATAAACTGAACTCAACGCAAAACCAATTTAGACAAACTGCTTTCTAGCTTGCCGAGATGCAAACATAAAAATACTACGGAAGCGTGACACATTCTTAACGTGAACGCAGATATTTAGCTAATTCAATAAGAGGTCAAAAATAAAATGCTAATACTTGTTGCTGTTCTTGCTCGCTTTGCTAGCTAACGTTGC
>JAVQJS010105886.1:0-14769 GCA_036024795.1 Galaxias rostratus | reverse complement strand
GGGGTTTGGTGTGTGTGTGTGTGTGTGTGTTTGTGTGTGTGTGTGTGTGTGTGTGTGTGTGTGTGTGTGTGTGTGTGTGTGTGTGTGTGTGTGTGTGTGTGTGTGTGTGTGTGTGTGTGAATGCTTTGTTATTTATCTAAATAATACAAGTAATAATAATAATAATCATCATTGTATAGCCCTTTTCTTTATTGTAAAAAACTGTGTCGGGGGGAAAACTTGTATTACTTTATTGTGTGCGTTCCTTTCTGATGCTTCACTCCAACAGGGTTTGTGAGCTGGAGGAGCTTGGCGAGTTGTCCCCCTGTTGGGAAAACCTGAGAAGGGATATCATCACTCAGTACCAGACCATCATCCTGACCTACCAAGAGACCATCAGCGACCTGCACGAATACAAAGGTCAAAGCCAACCATATGCATAGTAAATGACACAATTCATTCCTTATTAATTGTGCATTCAAACCCAACATATATTCGAGACTTGTACTTTTCTGGAGGGAATGAACTCCTGTCTTCTCGTCTCTACCCTAAGGTCCTTCCTTTAAATCCAGCACATTGAAAGCTGAAAGGAGACTGGAGTTTATTCCCACTAATTTGCACGTTCAGAGAATGAGAGTGCAAGGCCAGTTGGGATATGGTAGGTGACTTGTCAAGTCACATAGCTAACAATTGAATGCTAGTTTAACATCCCATTTCGTAAAGAACAATTCAAAACTGTCAGTTATTTCTACATTTGACCTATGTTAATACTATTCCCTTTGAACTTAGACCGGACCTATGATGTCATAACAATCGGCGCCCCTGCTGCGCACCACCAGGGTTTTAAGAGTTGTGGCCTCCGAAAAATGGTCAGCAAGTTAGAAGATGCCAGGAAGCAGTGAGTAATACCGTAGATACATTGTCACATGTAAAACTTAATTCATGACCCTCTGACCATATTTACTTCATGCAAATGTACAGCAGGTGGGTTGTTGTGTGTTTTTGGGAGGAGGAGAGGCTTAGTTGTGCAAATGAAGTAAATGATCAATGAGCATACCGAGTGTATCAATTGTGTTGTGTTCTCTTTTGCCATCTGAAAGTGCTTATGCAGAAGAAAGGTGAGACTGTCTTCTGTTATGCACGTTTGGTTTATTTCTATTGAATCGGTGTTAGTTAGGTTTCAGCCCTGCGTTATTTGCCCCGACTCATTTAGCGTTTCCCCTTTTGCTCTCCCCCTCTCGTGCGAAACGACAGCGCCGGCTCGGGCTCCAAGGCCGTAACATACCTACCTCAGGACGTGGTGCGAGCAAAGGAGCTGATAGGCCAGATCAACACGCTGAAGACCCAGGTGTGCTACTACACTGAGCGGCTGTCCCGCGCCGCCAAGGACCGCTCGGCGAACGCTCTGGAGAGAACCCTGGCCATCCTCACAGAAAAGGTGGGAGGGGATATTATAGTATATCATAAAACAGCTTGTGGGGAAAAAAGCACAATATTTACAGAAACACGTTTTATTTTGTGAATTTTTCTCTGCTTTCTAATTGTACCTGCATGACCATTTTCTGGTTGTGTATCTCTTCCTCTCTCTCTCCTCACCTGTCCTCTCTCTTTTTCCTGGTCTGTCCTGTCTTCAGACTCGTCAGTTGGTGACAGTGTGCGACTCAAAGCTCCTCTCCTCAGCCATCGTAGCCCTGTCAGCCGCCCGACCAGAGTACATTGCCATGCAAGGCACTCCGTCTCCCTCCTCCGCTTCACTCTCGCCCTCCTCTCGTTCCCCCTCTCGCTCTCCTTCCCGCCACTCCACCTCCCCATCGCGTAACCCCACCTTTGGCTCTCGTCCTTCTGCCTCGCCATCCCGCGCAGCACAATCGGAGGGCGTAGAGGGTAAAAACAAGCGCGCCTCCTTACAAGCTGAGTGGCAGGAAGAGGAGTGGGTAAGGGCATGGTTATGTCTCAACCAGGATAGTTCTACTCCATCCTCTCTGTTTGACCCAGCCCTCATTCTCTCTGTCTTCCTTCTTGCCACTTTGAAGGACAAGGTGTGGTTGAACGTTGACAAGAGTCTGGAGTGTGTGATCCAGCGGGTGGACAGGCTTCTCCAGAGAAACACCCTTCAGAGTGACAGCAGCTCTGAAGACGTGTTCCTTCTAGCCAACGAACAGCCTGGCAGCACCGCCAAGAAAGGTGAATGAACAAATGCACACGCACACACACACACACACACACACACACATACACACACACACACACACATGCAAATTCTCATTAATAGATCCAATCTGTAAATGTACAGTACCTGTCAAGGGTTTGGCCACACTTTCCCGTTTGCTTGTCTGATTCACTTGTGTTTGGTTCAATTGAGTTCAGAGGATTAAATGGATGATTTATGAATCTCATGAGGTATTCATAGTGACCCGGAGGTGTTCTGGATACATCCTGGCCGTAAAGAGGAGAACCCTGTGTTGCCATCATGTCCATCTCATCTCCCACCTCGATCATCATCATTCTCTCCTCTGAACTCGTCATCCCTCTCCCATTCAGTCCAACTGTGCTGTAGGTTCATTAAAATAGCATGCAATGTCTCTAAAAAAAAAAAGTTGAAGGCAAATATTGTCTGTAAATAAAAATGTAATATATTATTTCCACCACAGATAGCAGTCCGGAGGTAGAAAAGCCATCTCCAGGTAAGGGTGGAATTAATGCCATTGCAAGTTGCCTGTGTGTGTATGTGTCTATGGGATAATTTCTACAGTCCCAGTAGCCAGTATGATGCAGTAATAACGAATCCTGACCTATGTGCTGTGCTTTCAGGGGAGTGGAGTGATGCTTTGTATCCACTCCTTACCACATTGTCGGAGTGCGTGTCTCTGATGAGCGACAAGGCCAAGAAGGCCATGGTCTTCTTCCTCATGCAGGACACCGCCCCTACTATTGCCATGAGCCTCACCCTCCAGTATCGCCGTGACGTGGTCTTCTGTCAGACGGTAGGCTCAGCAAATACCAGTTCAAATTAAAGCTGCTTTACATCCAAATAGAAAATGCCACACTCCCAAATCACACACCTTACCTTCTAAACTCGCGGTTACCATCCACTTCAGTTAGTTTTTTGAGCATTTCATTTCTCTCTCTGCCTATTGTTAGCTTGTGTAACCAGTGTAACCATTTTCATGTTTGGTTTTCCCCCTACGTTGTAGCTAACTGCTCTGATCTGTGGCTTCATCATCAAACTGAGGAACTGTCTCTGTGATGAAGGTTTCCTCAGACAGCTCCACACTATTGGCCTGCTGGTGCAGTACGAGGGCCTGCTCAGCACCTATGGTACTACACAGAGCTGGGTGTGTGTGTTCTGATTGGATTTGATTTATTTTATTTTAGTTCTTTAGGCCAGTTCTACTCTATGGGAACATCATAAAGATAGAAGAACAACAGTAAAAAGTTATAGAAGCAGAAAATATGCATTAAACAGAATAGTATAATGCAGAAAATTGAAACAGGGATTGGTTTTTAGAAACTTTGCATAATCAACAAATCCATTTACATTACATAGACAAAGTTAGATGTTTATTCGACCAAAATTGATTTTTTGATTTAAAAACATTTGGTCTATTTTAAAATATTACATTTATATTTTTCATAGCCATTCACATCATACCATTCTTTGGACACAGGTATTTTAGGGTTACCATGTCTAAATCTAGTGAAGGTAATTCTCTCAAGGTTATGCATAGCTTTCAAACATTGAACAGATAATAATTAACACACAAACTGGTTTCTTTAATCTTGCTATGCAAGTTTTGTCTTACCATGTCATCTTCATATTTATAAAGATCCTCCGCCAGTGTAATGGCCACATATGTCCAAAATACTCTTAATCTTGATCATCCAATCAGATTTATAGATATCTTTATCAGACAAATTGTAGGAGTCTAAACATGCTTTAAGATAGTTAACTTAAATTAATCGAAAAACTTACCATAAACTTCTCTACATTTATATCTAAACTATGCCTACCCAACCCACCAAGATTTATCTAACATGTTTTTGGTCCACTTTCCTAAAACCTCAAACTTCACAACCATACTGAAGAATAGGGACCACAGTTCTATCAAAAAGTTCACACTGGATGTTTAGGGGATATTTCTGGGGGGGGTTTGCCTTCTTTTTTATACTGTAGAGAGCCCGCTTGACCTGGACTGTTACCTGTTCATCGATAGTTTGAAAAATTTGCCGTTATAATAAAATGTTATTCCCAAATATACATAACTACACACTTTGATAGAATTATCTCCACATTTGAACACAGGGTATTTCCTTAATTTTTCTCCAGAGAAAATGACTACTTTTATCTTACTAGAATTTACAGCTAGCTGTCAATGGTGACTGTAGATGTCCAGCATCGAGAGCTTTTTGTAATGGTTCTGGTGTCTCTGGAGCCAGAACAGTTGTGTCATCATCATGTTATTAGGCATACATCCATAGAAATACCTCAACATTATTATCACTAAGGAATTGGCTAACATGATTGGCAAGCTTTGAGAGTCCATCATTATTTTTGCTACTAGAGTAGTTAAAGTCGTACATGTCAAACAATAAAGGAGATAGGTTTCCTACCTGACCTACCTACACTTAGACATCTCAATTGCATTTCTGACACATGACTTTGCATTCTAATACATACTATAAAAAACATTAATGCACGTTCCATTTATACCATAAGAGTTTTTTTCCAAAGTGCTGATCTGTTAATTAAATTAAATATTTATTTATAGTTAAAAAAAAAGCACATTAAAAATACAGAGAATAATTTCTACCATATATTTCTGATAGTTCTGAATGAATTCATTGATTATCTAGTCTATACCACAAGCCTTGTTATTCTTTGATTTTATTTCTACTATGGTAAATGGGTTGTTGATATACTAGTTTGTAGAATTCCATTCAAAGTTTGTCATATCAATGGGTTTACAGAGATTAAACTGTTGGCAAAGTTTTCCAAAGTAATTCTGAACAGCATCTGTGGAAACCTTACCACCTTTTGCTTGGCTACTGTGTGTGTGTGTGTGTGCGTGCGTGCATGCTTACACACACATTTAATCTGTGCGTGTGCAAGCGTGTGATCCCTGAGAGATTTTGTCATTGGTGACTGTGTGTGGTGATTTCTTAAATTCATCATAGCCCTCAAAATGTGAACCTGTGATACATTGATGAATTGTTAGTAATGTCATTATTTTCTATCCAAAAGGAGAGGAGCTTGCCATGCTGGAGGACATGAGTGTTGGCGTGATGGACCTGAGAAATGTCACCTTTAAGGTTACACAGGCAACGTCGGGGTTCAGCCCTGACATGATGCCCGTCATCACCGGGAACAGGAATGGCTTTAACGTCAGAGTTCCGTTACCAGGGGCAATGTTTGATGCGTTGCCACGGGAGATCCAGAACGGGATGCTGCTGCGGGTGCAGCCTGTGATGTTTAATGTGGGAATCAATGAACAACAGACCCTTGCTGAGAAGTGAGTGAACAAGACAAAAGAGAAACCGAACAAGGGGTTTATGGAAATCAAATTTCAAAAGAAAATATGGATGTGAGAGGGGTACAAGGGGAGTGATGGTTGAGAAGACATTTGTTGAAACAGATGGGAGGAAAAAGCTGAAATTATTTTAAGGGGGGTTACTATGGTAACTGAAGCCTCATGACATTTAATAATTTTCAGTTCGATAATCAGCATGTGTCAGCAGTCTTATTATTTGCAAAAGCTTTTGGGCAATTTCAAATACTGAAACTACTCTCAAGATTAAAAATAAGTGTCATTTTATTTCAATATCAGATGCAGTTCTGTCAAGCTGTTACTTATTAAAAAAGCAAAGTATAACGACAAAGCTACAGGGGAACGTGAGGTTGGAAGCTGAATTGGTTTTCAAATGGCATCAATAATAAAGTCGGGTTTTTTTGCATACAGATTCGGAGACACATCTCTTCAGGAGGTGATCAACCTGGAGAACATGGCTCGTCTCAGCTCCTACTATGACCAGTTTAAAGAAGTCCTGCCTGAAGACTGTGAGTCATACTGACATCATTGAATCCCGGGAGGGAAACATCAAGCAAAGCACAAATAACAGATCACAGTAACACTTTGCTTTGACCTATCTTGGAATGCTTTTTACTGAACCTCACACTATTCTTTTCTTATGATATGGCTATGTGATTCTAGGTCTCCCTCGCTCTCGCAGTACAACTAGTCTGAGCGAACTTCTGAAATTAATGAATCAAAATGTTAACGCCAAAAAGAGCAAGAACGTGGAAATCTTGTGGCAGGCTGCAGAGGTAGAGAGAACCTTGCTTTTGAGTTACTTACTTTTAAACATGAGCTTGATTCTTGAAGTGAAATGCTCCTCACATTGTCCTTTTGTGCTTTCTTTACAGCAATATTTCACTTCATGTATGCTCTCCCCATGAATAACTTCAACTGTATACCATTCTCATCTTGTTTCTGAATCCTTTCTTTCCCAACCCCTCTCTTTTCCCTCTCTTGTTATGTGCCAGGTTTGTCGCCGTCTAAACGGGATGCGCTTCACCAGCTGTAAGAGCGCTAAGGACCGCACGGCCATGTCCCTGACCCTGGAGCAGGGTCAGATCCTCCAGCAGGAGCATGCTATGGCCCCGCAGGTCTTCTCCCAGGCCCTCGACTGCATGCGCAGGTCAGTCTGCTAACACGCGAGCGCCTCTCAAACATGGCGTTTCATTGATTAGAGTAACAGCCACAACAACGAAAACATTCAATAGTATACAAGTTTATAACTATAAAATCCCATGTCTAAAATGTCTTTGCTTTTTTTTGTTCTTCCCAGTGAGGGCTGTCGAAGAGAGAACACCATGAAAAACGTGGGATGTCGTAAATACGCCTTTAACTCCCTCCAACTGAAGGCCTTTCCTAAGCAGTACCGCCCTCCAGAGGGGACCTATGGGAAAGTAGAGACCTGAGCCGATTCACAGCATGTCAGTCATAGAGTGACACCGGTGAACTAACAAGGGAGAACTTGAAAGGAATGGTACCAACCAAGTAAAATATCAACACGAATATGAACAGTCCTTGTGCTTAGTCACTGTTAATAACAGGTTAGGTTCTGGTTGATCTTCCTACGCTACTGTTGGGTGTTTTAGAAACCACTCCCCTATACAATTAAAATCACAGTGTTTACTTAGTGTGTCTTAATGGAAACTGCTGCACAGGCAAAAACAATACGGTATGGCTTTTTATCTTACATCATTCTAAATGTGCATACCCTACACCGTTAGACCCTGTATTTCTAGTGGGAGTAATAAACCGCTTGTCTCTCAACAGGATTTTAGATTAGACTGAGTCATGCCTCTAGTGACATATTGACATTGCACATTACAAAGTAGCTGTATTGACAGAGGTCTTATTGAAGTTTTTGTCCAATTTGAAAATGAGAACCGTTACCATTTTATCATCTGATTGAGCGGTAATATACTAAATGTTAGCGTTGATAAAAACTACTTTACAATGTATGGGATAATTTGGTATTTATTACTTTAGAGGTCTTATACCCAAGTTTCCCGCAGACTCCACCGTCTCAAAACTTTTTTATCCTGAATTCAATAATATTTTACAATAGGTTTCTTACACATACACAAAAGCACATTGGTAATTTAAGCATTGATAGTTAAAAAATCCACAAAGGCTTACGGAAATAGCAGGTAAGTTGTCTAGTAAATCAATACAGCATGTAGCAAGTGTTTGATCACAATACCTTTTAGGAATACTTTAAATACAATGCTACATTACCTTGGAAGTGGCAAACGTGGGATCTCTTTCATTTGATCCACTCATAAAACATTATAACTTTGTTAACTGATAAGGAGGTTCTGAATTATGTGGAAGCAAGAAGTCCCTGTATTATTCTCAAATAGAAGCCCATGAAAACTCTCCATTCTTCGGGACTAAAGTGTTTCTCCAATCCCTTTCATATTTTTGTGTAATAATACAAATAATGACCATCAAATTTACATTGATTTGATAAGACATGTAATTGTAACTCTCAGATCTTAAACATATTCAATTAAAACATAATTTTACAAAAGAAGAATCTTAATCGCGAAATGCATGTAAACATAGACGTCGTGATGTCATTACAGTCAGCAAGAAGAAACTGCAAGGCAGATACTTTTGCTCGAATCTACTGTCAAGTGCAAACATTAGTGATCTTTTATTAACTCCTCCCAGGTTACTTATGTGATCAAGTTTGCATACCAAGGCACTATGTTGATCCTATTATACACTATATACTAATAACTATTTCATACATCTATGTAACATTGCCACAAATAATTTATACCTTTACAGGGAATATATATTGCCAAATGCTGATGCCATAGTTTCTGATGTTTCAAGTTTTTTATTTTACTCTTATTTATTTTTGTTTGCATAGCTTAAGCCTACTGTCAAGAAGACATGAGTGTATGTTTTTATTTTGACCAGGGTTAAACAGTTGCACTCTGAATAGTGTAAGTCCTGTCTATATTCCATTGAGATGTGATGAACTACAAACATGCATCTTCAATAAAGCTTTTCAATGCAAAAAAAGTAAATGCATTAGTAGAAATTCCATAAATAGAGACAAGCATTCTGGGTAAAGTAGTTCGCCGACATAGAATTTCAAAACCATACTCTTTATTGTTTAGATTTCTTTCTTTATGTATCATTATTAGATTCTGTTGTGCATATTTTTATTTTCACGGATTTTGCTCTTATTTCCATTATCGTCTGACCTTTGGTAAATTCTGCCTAAATTTAATTCTGCTGCAACCATGTCCGTTTACGTCAGTTGCAAATGGCGGTGGGATTGAAGGTTTCGCAACAAGCTATTAAACGATTTGGAGGTGCATTTACGTCTGTCATCTCACGCAGACCAATTAGGTAAGCTAAAAACAAATCTAAGAAAGCCTCCCAATGTCACAAGTGCGTGGGGGCAAGGTAAACACACAGTCGAACTCCTGCTGCACACTATAGGACTTTCTCGTGTGCGCCTGCCTAAGGGTTCACTAGTTTTGTTTCTGAACAATTAGAGGAAGCTGAAGGATTTACCCAGCAAACAATTTATTAGAAATCCACATTTAGTATTGATATTGAAAAGCCTATTATGACCAATATAGGCCTTCTATGTGAATACACTTTTAAATTAATTGTCAAAGTTATGCTAGCCGTGTTTTTTTTTTTATTATCCAAGCAACTCGGTGTTTCCACCAACCTATTTGACACAAAATAAAACCTTTAGCGGATAGCCATGCTATAGCATGTTACTGAAACATACGGATGAATAATCACCCAATATGTGACAAATGCTTTGTAAAACGATTACTACACAAATAAGTTACTGCTTTTGCATTGATGATCTCTACCCCACCCCTACATGCTCCTCCCTATCAAACCTGATGTCTCAAAGGTCCATATTCAACTGGAATTCAAGTTATCGTTACATAACATTTCGTGGGGAATTACTCTCACCTTCATACCAGTATAAACCAAAACAGTTATACTCGACTACAGGTAAGACACTTTTTGTTTGACGTATTATTTGATCAATTATCTGACATTACAATGGGTTGGTGTCCATGCTTAACAATAGTTTACTACTTCGCTATTTCCTGCTCCACGGTTCACTATTTCCTACATTTGACATGCTATGGTTTACTGTTACACACATTTCAATTTGCACAGCTGTTAAATACCGATATTGTATTGAGCAAAACCAGATATTTTTTTCCACTTCAGTGCATGGGTTAGTCATTACTGGGGCCAAAGCGCAAGCACATCTTGTTATGGTTAACTATATGCCTTCTACGTATTATCAGGGTCCAGAATGATTAAAAAGCTGCTTGTAGATGTGGATTGTGGGGTAGATGATGCTCAGGCCATCATGATTGCCTTGGCTGCCCCCAACGTCAAACTCTTGGGCGTCACATGTGTTCATGGCAACACCACTGTGGAGAACGTATGCAAGAACACTCTCCGTGTGCTTCAAACATGCAACAAGTTGGAGGTATTACTTAATAACTAGCTGACAGGAGTGTTATTAATTATTATTTAACTTTTTAATTGCTTAAAAAATTATTTCAGGAAACCGGGGTTGTAATACGCACATTTCTAGAAAATAAACAGAAAAGCAAATGTTTGTCAAGTGTTGTTTTCTGCTGTTTTTGAGCCACATGTCTAGAGGCTGATTGGGAACACGTTATTTGTTGAGCAGCTAACTCAATTCAAGCATTCTAGTTATCTTCACTGTTCGTGAACTTGAATGAACTGAGGCAGAATAAAAATTGCTTTGATTTGGCTGTTTGATTCAGCCTACTTATGATATCCCATAACATTTCCTAGATTCCAGTGTTCCAAGGTGCATCTAAACCCATCCTTGGAAATGTCATCAGTGCAGGACACTTCCATGGGGTTGATGGCCTGGGGGATTCTTTTGACCCAAATGCTCCTGGGTTAAATATGATCCAGAAAGAGGGCGCTGTACATGCAATGATCAGAATAATCAATGAGAACCCAGGAGAGGTGAGATGTACATATTTATGTCAGGAAGATGTGTTGTGTCAATGCATACTCTAAATGCTATTATTGGTTATTTTCTTGTGTGCAAGGTGTCTCTAGTTGCAACAGCCCCACTCACGAACCTTGCTCTAGCTGTAAGACTAGACCCATCTTTACCAAGCAAACTTAAAGGCCTCTATATCATGGGAGGCAACACAGAGTGTAAGGAAACCTAAAGTTACACAATTCACTCTGATTTATTATTAGCACAAAAAATAGAACCCCCTAACCATTCGTTGACACACATTTTTAAATGCAAAAATATATATTCAACAATAATTTTTTGTATTGTGTGATTTCATTTGCTAGCCCGGGGAAATACCACTGTGTGCGCAGAATTCAATTTCGCAGGAGATCCTGAAGCTGCCTACATTGTACTGAATGACTACCAGTGTCCTACCTACATAGCTAGCTGGGAGTTTACTTGCTACAGCAAACTTCCCTGGGTATGGTAGTCCCTACAAATTTCTTTAGGCATGCACATTGCATAACTTGAAAACCTACATCTACATAGCCACATTGTCATGTGGTTCTCTGTTGACACAGAATAAGCTTTCTAACTCTTAAAATCGTTTCACATGGTTGATGGTTCTCCTCACATTATCCTGATCTGGTCTTGCAGGAGTTCTGTGATACCTGGCTGGCGATGGACACCGAGAAGGCCCGCTTCATGGCCCGCATCTTTCGTCACAGTATTGAGGCGTCAAAGAGCGAGCGTATTCAGAAGGAACTTGTGGACGGTTCTGGCTTTATTTCTTGTGACTCGTACGCCATGGCAGCAGCAATTGATGATGCATTCATAATGGAAAGTGACCACTTGCCTGTGAGTGTTGAGTTGACAGGCACACACACTCGAGGCATGATGGTATTAGATCATTTGGATATACTGAAAAAGACTCACAAAGCCTTTATAATGAAGAAAGTGAACTTGGATCAGTTTAAGCAAATGTTAATGAATTCTTTAAAGTGATGAATCCAATTACCTTTTTTTTTTTTGCTTCTCTACAATATTAAATTTTACTGTACCTAGAAATTGTAGGCCGAGTTGTCAAAATTGGTTATTAGACTGTTAATACTCAGAAAGGCATCAAGCACTTACCTGCATTAGCACTAACACTTGGTCAATAAATCAAATTAATGTTTTTGTCAGCTGTCTGGTCTAATTAATTGTATTTCATAACTTGATGGATCATTGTGTCACAACTGTAGGTCGATTGTGTGTAGTAGGGATTAACCAGTTGATTTGAATGCAATATATTTGATCGTCTTGCCACCTTACTGACCCCCATGTACACAATACATTTTATGAATCATTCAATATGTATGACTTACAAGTCTGCAAGTCATCACTCTTTATTAACACAATTTATGGTTTTGCAATCGGTTCTTAGGTGGTCCTGTTGACAAAAAGCTGAGCAGACGTTCTCCTTATTTACATTATTATTTATATATGACATCTGCTGGAAAATACATCCTACCTATAGTTTCCATTACACAGTTAATGGTATTTACAATACCAAATCCCATTCACTCAGCACCAAGACTAGCCAGTGCATCTCAGTAGCCCTTCCTTCCGCGAAATCTTGACCTTGTGTCCAGCTGAAAACAAGACAGATAACCGTATAAACCAATCAAAAACAAAAAGGTCTAATGTAAAAAACAAACAAAAAAAAAAACTAAAAAAAAACGTTATCTAGTATAATAGACAGCGTTAAAGACAAGTACAACTCCGTCAACGTCGGCTAATATGACTGTCAGTCGTGCAATTTGCTCATAAACTTACCATTGACCTCTTGCACTCAAAAAACGAAGTCTGTAATGCTTTACAATGGCCTTCCTTCAGGCACTCGCTCGGCATCTTCCCCTCCTGCAGAACGATTAAATATAGTGTTACTTGAAGGGCGATTACGAAAATGTAAGAATGGTGGTTGCGTATTTACCTTTAAAACGCAATCGTGTTGAAGAAGACACGCCCTGAAGTCCTCCCTAATACCCGAGCACGCTCTGTTATCCTCTTCTTTATCCTCGTAATATTTAGGCATTGTCTCGTTTTTTAATTTAGATGAACTATTGAAGATACATTACATTAATTCTCATGTTGCATTTTAAAGATACATATCCTCACTTATCATCAAACGCCACCATTTTTAGAAGAGACGTCACAGAGTGAAGAGGTGTATGCTGGGATTGTGTCCCTCGGCCGTGCTGCCCACACATGTCGTCCTGACTCTTTGCCGTTAGATGGCGCGCTAAACCAATGACTATAATAGTTTTGTTTTTGAGGCTCAGCAATTGACTATCAATACGGTTAGTAGCTCTTCATCGTCCTTTTTTTTTTTTTTACCTCGACTGCGTGATCAGATAATTTTGTCGAATTAGAATTTAATCGTTGCCAATAGTCATGGAGTGAACTACGCAAAGAGAAACATGAAACAATGGACATGGTTTGTATTAACCACTTTTATTTCCAAGGTGTACATGAAAATAAAATGTCAACAGACAGACATACACGTATGTACGTGATGAAGGCACACACAACAAATGGATGTTTTGGGTTCCTCAGGCAAATGGCAAAATTGTTTTCACGTCTTCCGTTTTTCATCTGGAACCATTATAATATAGTCCACACATAAATATCTGTACTGTTCAGATAGATGAACTCTGGAATCTATCAATTCCAAACGAACTTCACAAAATAAACCTGAAACTCCTTAACTGTTTAAACCATTAGAAAAATCAAATAAAACACAACCAATAATTAATATTTAAACAAATTTGAGGCATCAGTGAGTTTGTACAATGAACAATGCTAATTGATTGCATGTTTACAATCAGAGTAGAGCTATATCAGGCTAAACTATTCCACTTGCAAACACAACCCTCTGCTATGAAATGGCACATGTTCAAAGACAGTAGTCAAAATGTTCTGTCTTAACACAACTAGCAATCTGATTGGACAGAAAGTTAAAGAACGGGGTGATCACCAAAACCATTGGTCAAACACTGTCATCATGACAATATATATATCTATAACTTTACATCCAGTTTCCTGATAGAAATGTAATCTGTCAATTGCAAATGCCCCAGAAGAATTAAAGAAGTGCACTACATACAGAAAGTATTTGGACTGCGCCGTAATTTCGGTTGTGGCTTTGTTCTCCAGCAGAATCGATTGAAAATGAAAAAATTCTGGGTGCTAACATAAATATCTTGTAAACGGTGTAGTGAAAGGCAACCCTTTTTATACTTACTACTTCCTTGTTAAAGGGGCCAAAGGAAATTTGACAAATGAATACCAAATTAAGTCGTCACATCTCAATCTCTCTTTTTTTAAAATACAAAAATAGGTTACGTTCCTACAAGTTTTCCAGGTATGTAAGCTAATACTCTAAATTGGAATCCCATTAAATAATACAGAGCTGCAAAAACAAAATAAAATGGGGCGCAATCAAAATACTCTGCATCGGCAGTGAGAACAGTCCGTGTTCACTGTTCTCTGGTACACGTTAAGCTAAACAAGGGAGGGTACAAAGTGGAGTTCTTACGCTGAGGCAGTTCCCTAGCAGAAAAGATGGGATCTGGGTATAAGGCACAGGTTTGGACAGGATTGATCCAGAACTACTTTTAAAAGGGGAGTGGGGGGGATCTTTCTTAGTTTACCCACCATTCCACACTAACATTTCAGTTTGATATTCTGAAAAATGTACTGGAAAAACTGATGATAGAAAAAACTCTGAGCCAGCAGGTAAAGCCCAACTACTTCAAGTCACCGAGCAGCAGTAAAACTAGCCCAACAAAAATACACAAACATGAACGCTAACTATAGCTTCAACAGATCTTCACAGGATACAACATAAAATAGTTTCACCTCTTGTACAAATTAAAGATTTAAATCCAATAAATTAATTCACCTTCATAAATTGTCAAGTCAATATAATATACCTAGATATTCTTTTTGGTGAAGAACGCCCAAGGCAAAATCTGATTGGTACACCATAAAAGGATACTGGAGGTCAAACGTCTTACAACCTGTTAACCAGGAAATGAGATAGATATGGTTTCCTTTCATCTTGTTCTCTCCTTGGATAAAGTTGCTTATAAAATCAGACCAATGGTAAGATTTGTAAATCATCGAAGCAACCAACCAACCAACCAACAATAAAGGTAAAAACAAATTCAA
>JAVQJS010105842.1:0-17413 GCA_036024795.1 Galaxias rostratus | reverse complement strand
GACGCCTTGTTTGTCTAGAAAGAGCAAAACGGGAGAAAACGGGCCCCTCCTCCTTGAGCTCCAATACTTTTATGCAGAAGTCTCCGCCTACATGCTCCAATTGACGCCGCTGCTCCAATCAAAGCTGCATTTTATAAAGAGAAGAATAGTTAGTCCACATATCACTCCCTAAGCAATTTCAATGCGCATCATCACAATCCTGTCCACATATTCATCAGCAACACTGTACTTTACATATTTAAATATTTAAACTCCAATTCTCACATATACATATATCTATACACACACACATTTATTTAAAAAACATTTTTACATTTTTTTAGTGTGGATACTTTTTCTCTGTTCTACATAGTTGCTGCAGCAGTAATCAAAGTTAGAGTCTCAAGGTTCAAGGTTTTTTTATTTGTCATATGCATAACTATTACAGAGGCAAAAGTATGCAATTAAATTCTTGTGTCTCTTCGACACCCAACACTAAAGCAGGCATTAATAAGAAACTAGGTCAATAAAATATAACGCAAAGTAAATAGAATCTAATTCAACTATAAGTTATAGAGATGACCGGTGTGTGGGGTACTAATGTGAACAGAGTCTGTATAAAGTGGCAGTAAAAAAAGGAGTGTGTGGAGGGTGGGGGCTCAAATGTGATTGTTCAAAAGCCTGATGGCTTGGGGAAAGAAACTGTCCTTGAATCTGGTGGTGTGAGTCTGGTGGTGTGAGTCCGAGTAAACAACTAAACTAAAACTTTACACTACAAAGAAAAGTGATACTGTGTGACAATGATTTACAACAGATGACGGATATATGAGTAAAAAGAGTATTTAAAGATTGCATGTGACAACATTAAATCCTATTCACCCCGAGAGAAGATTAACAAACACTTAAGCGAATCAAGCGGTAGCCCTGGTAAAACATCGGGAGTACTTCTGTGGATGAGCCTTATACTGTGACAACTTCAGAATGTCCAACTCGATCAATCACTAACCTTGTACTGGAGAGTGGATGGTTCAATCATTTCAAGAGGTCTGCCATTCACCTTGATGAGACCATTGCCCCTCTTGCAATGGGCAACAGCTGTGGCAGTTTTCTATGACATGAACACAATTATGTTTAAAGCCATTTTTAATATTGTATAGACTTCACGCAAGTATATGCATGTGCGTGTGTATATAACCTGGCACACATCACAACTATAGCATTGAACAATTTTGCAGTACATAAATTACAGCAATATTGTTACTTTCGGTCAGATTAAGCAGATCATACCACATTGACAACTTTAACAATTTAATTGACGTACTACCAATGTTATAAATATTAAATGGTGGGTTTAATTTAGTTTCGTTACCAACCATCTTTGGCCTCCGTTGAGTACCACATGCACTTATTACCAGGGGACATCAGTTGGTTTACGGATTATTACAATATAAAACGTGAACGAAGCACACTAAACCAGAACAGACTTTAAGAGAATTCACGTTCGCTAAACCAACAAGTGTTGCTAGTGTTACCCTGGTAAAATTAGGTTGGTTTCACCCACATCTGTCATGCGCTACTTTATCGCGCGGCCTGCTATCTAAAACTAAGGCGAAGCTAGCGAGTATCGTAAGTTATTGAAACTATTTGTATTCATATATTTACCTGTGGGACAACTAAAGTCAATTGGATACAATACATGGTACACGCTTACCAACAAAGGAAAAAACAAACCAGTTTATTTTCAATTTAAAAACAGGCAGTGGATACGGTAACTGGTCGCAGCCAACCAGCGTCGACAGTATACCTCGTTAGCCTAATAGGTGGACACAATACCACATGTAGAACTATAACACTTTATTTACTTACTTTACGTCCAAAGACCTGGACAGATTGCAAAGGACCTTTAGTTGGCATGGTTCTGAAATAAATATGGGACGAAAATTGTATTTACAAAACACAAAAATAATGAATTTTGTGTATTAATCTGTCCACAACGAAGTACATACCGTCTTCAGCTATACTGCCGTACGGAGAGACCGAACGGGGTTTCCGCCCGCAAATATCAGGGGCGTTTGCACGACAAAAAAGTTGTGCTTTATGGCAGCGTATTTACGACAAGTTGACTCTGACCGGGCCCTTCTCCTGTTATTCGCTGCAGGTGACTTTAGCCATAGTGAGTGAGTAGTTGACAATCATTACACGGTACGAAACGTGATTTAGTTTAAAAAAAAAAATCTGTGCATTTGCCGCTATTAATATTTTTCTTGCAGACATATTTAGGAAACATTTTCTTCTGACATTTACCAAAAAGACAGAAAAGATGGGGTCGTTGTTAAGATGGCACAAAGTAGTATTTGTCGCTAACTACTATTACGAACTGTAAACCTGTGCTTCCTTCCGAGCCTGCACCATCATCAAGGACAGTAGTCTAAATTCGGACAAGGACTAACAGATTCTATGACAGTTTATTTTCTATATCGAGTATATTTGAAACCCATGTTTTTAGGAACATGATTATTGATTTGACAGCGAATTGTACAGTGTACAATCCATGAAAACAAAAGGATATGAATTCATTAAAATGTATGGCGTGGCATGGATATGGATTTGAAAAATGAATGGTCAAAAAATAACAGTATAGATAAAAAAAAAATATTAAGAAAAAATAATGACTAGAAAACCTTTTGCTAGAAATTGCCATTAAAAAAACTTTAAATTTCTCTATTTTACTTGCGCAATTACAAAATACAAATTTGTCATTACTGTCAGAAGTAGACTATTAAATGCTAGACTGTTCAAATAAAGCTGTACTGCTCTGAGTTAGAAGTGCTAGAATAAAAGAGAACAGTTTGCAGTCATGGGAGCATGCAGTAAATGAGAACCATACCATATATGTGCATTTCCTCTTCCCAGCCTTATGGAAACACATAACCTAGAGAGGTGAAACTACAACCATGTCTTGTCACAGCACCCAGGGCACAGGACAATGATTTTAGATTTACAGAGGAACAGTCACTTTTTCAGGAACACCGTCATCTTATTTTACCATAATAGGCCAGACCATGGTGCAAAGTGAGTTATGGATAATCTAATTTTCCCTGCACAGATAAGAAGTTTAGGCATATCCAAAGAGTGGAGGTAAGGTGTGGAAGGGGTGCACATCGCTAGTGATAGATGAGATAGTGCTGTTGCCATGGAAATAATGACTTGTATTTTCTAAGAATCTTCAAGACTCGGCAAGGACCAATGTTTTTCCCGCTGAAGTAAGATTAATTCTGTAACAATGCCAGCTAGTTAAGGGACAAGTCCTGTAGTTGCCATGCTATTTAAATGGTATATCGACACTACTCTCTGAGAACTGTCCTTGAAATGCAGACTATGCCATATTTTAAAAAATAATCCATCCATTGGTCATCCATCCATTAGCTATACCGCTTATCCTATGCAGTGTTGCGGGGGAAGCCTATCTCACACAACACAGGGCAAGAGGCGGAGTACACCCTGGACAGGTCGCCGGTCTATCACAGGACCAACACATAGAGACAACAACTCACACCAACAGACAATTTAGAGTCACCAATTAACCTGAACGGATGGGGCATGTGTTTTTGACTGTGGGATCAAACCGGAGTACCCAGAAGAAACCCACGCTAACACGGGGAGAACATGCAAACTCCACACAGAAAGGCCCTTGGGTCAGATGGGGATTGAACCCAGGAAATGTTCCTGTGAGGCAACAGTGCTAACCACAGAGCCACCATGCTGCCCTGAAATAACCCTACACTCAACATTTACTTATCTTTTTGTTTTACAATACTTAGTGTATCAATGCCTATCGACACCTACACCCAAACATTCCTCTTATTATTTTTTTTGCATGCATGCATAAAATCCATATGGTAAGATGAATGGATACTCGTAGTAGATTTCACTCTACTGATATTGTACCATTTTTGTCTGAGAAGCCAAATAATTGCTAAAACCTACCATGAGAACTGTATAAATAGCTCATAGCACTGTACACCATAGGTGACATGCACTTTTGCGCTTTTCTTTGCATAAAAAAAAAATATGGACTGCATTAGTGTTAGGTGTCGAAGAATTTAAACAATATGCATATGACAATAAAAAACCTTGAACTTGCAATGTTTCCTCATTGTATTTTGTGTAATTCAATTAGTTTATCTTCTTTAACATATTCGTCACAAAGCGGCCTACCTCGCAACTGTCCCAAAGACTTGACCTTTCCCTTATGGCAATAGGCAGCCAGTGGGGCAACAGACATTATTAATCTACTCCAAACCTGGTTTTCCTCAGACAGGGCATAACAAAAAACGAGGGTGCTTCCACAGTGATGTGGGTGTGATTGAGTGAGTCCAAGAGAGGAAGTGAAGAAGAGAGATTGAGTATGAGCCTGTGTGAGAATGCAGCTAATGGTATTGTATTGATCAGATGTAATCCTAAACTTGGTTGGAGATTTTGAGAAGCAGTCAGCATTCATGAGATGGAGTCAACATTTTTGAAGGGTTTTATGGTTTACTTCGTTTTCAATCATTCAGGTGGTCGAATTTCCACTCTCAAACAGCCGTTATTTAAAACATAGGTAATGCTAATGGTTTAAAGTCCATGCCCCAAGCTGTACTTGAAATATGGAAAGCATTGAATTGATCTGGCACTGAAGCACAGCTTGATCAGAAATAAACCAGGTTTTCCAAGAGACTTAAACTGTGTTTGGAATCGCATGTTCATCCTTACTAAGATATTCTAAATTCTAAACACAATACTTGTCTATCATAAATACCCATTCTCCTATGCTCTCTTAAATATCCATACTGTTTTGTCTCTCTTATATACAAACACACACTCACTCGTTCCTTGTCACACAAATGTGTGAATATTTGTACACTTTGTACACAAACATTTATCTGATTGTCCCTTTTTCATGAATTAGCTATACTACTACATTCCCATATTCATTTAGCTAAACTCGCGCACCCATGCCTCTGTTGCTGCCATTGCCTGCCACAATTTTTTACATACACAAACACACAAAGACATATACAACACTTTGTAGCAGATAATGTGTTTATTAGACAGTGTCTTTTAAAAAAAAAAAAAAAGATGAATGCCATTTTGGATAACATGACATCACAGCGCCTTTGGTACAATGTTTTCTTACTGTTGATTTTGTGTCAATATACGATGCATGTGTGTTTACAGTCCATTACTGATCTAGGCTTGCAGGGCTCAAGGGGAGTGTGGATGACGCTAGGAAGCTGTTGCTAAGCTCTCATGGAAAATTGGGCCGGCGCTCCCCGGCCTTCACTGGAGCACTCCTTAAAAGGCCAGGAGAGAGGATGTTGTCAACTTTCTTTCCCCTCTTCCACAAGTACAGAGGACCAGCTGATATAAAAAGAGACAGAAGTAGTGCCAGGCTCAAGGAAACACATTTTACACTTCAGAGAAAAAACAATGATGAGCTGAAATATGGGCTCTATCCATCAGACCAACAGTTTGACAATTTACTTTTAATTAAAGTAAAACTGATTGTTAGATTAGATTAGATTAAACTGTATTGTCATTGCACAGAGTACACGTACTGAGAAAACGAAATGCAGTTAGCATCTAACTAGAAGTGCAAAAGAAGCAGTAAGATGCAGTAAAGTGTACGTACATAAGTGAATAATTATGATTATAGATAATAGTTATGCGTAATAACATGGCCTTTTCATATCCAACATTTTACTATAACAATTTTTCAAAATGTTTAAATAATAAAGGCTACTGGCATACTATTGTTCAACAAGGTTCATTTTATTTATTTAGTTTGACAACTTAACAATTCAAATGTTGAATATTATAAATGGTTTCGTAATATAGAGAATGTAAACTGGCCCAAGTCCCTCTATGTATAAAAAGAAAAAAATAACTAAGCAGGAAATGCAATATCACATCCGTGGTAAGATGTGGGGAAGTGGTCTAAAGATGCTTGGAAGGCTGCAGAGTGTTCAGTGTATCCAGTCATTCTGGCCTGTTTTTAAGCACAATGAAGAATGTCAACCATTTTTACTAGCAAGTATCTTAAGAAAGATAGCTTCTTATTCACTATTCTGCAGAATGAAGAAGCCCACGCCTACTAATGTTTTGTTAGGGCTCCTTTGGGTAGTGAGTTTAAACATGTAGGCTGGCCATTCCTCTTTCCTGTACAGCTTGAGAAGCGGCTGATGCTTTCTAAAGAACATGCACAGTTGATGTACATCTATGAACAAATGTTTTGATGACCCTACATTTTTTTTAATTCAGCTTGCTGCTAAAAGTTGTTATGATGATGACAGAAAACTGCATAAAATAAATGTTTATCTCTTTCAAAGAGGGTATACAATATACATATGTGTTTTCTTTATATATACACTTGTGAACAATGTGGAATTCGTATGCTGACATGACCCTTTAATATAAGTCATTGCTGCCTCAAATGTATCAATTAGGGGTTCTATAGTATGGGGAAAAATAGAACTGAGTAGCTCTGAGAACAAGTAAGACTTTTCTATTTATAGTTCTGTTTGGAGGGGACTGTTTGCTTAATCTTGAAGACACTTAACATGGCTGCTCGAAGGCTTCCTATATGAAATGGATAACCCTCTCACAGCAGACCACCTCCATGCGGAAGGCAAGTTTTATTGGTATATCTATACAAGATGCTTAAAGAAAAGATTCCAATGCCAAGAGAAAAATGCAGGCATCTGATGTTGATATAAAGAGGAGCATTAACTCAATTCTGAAGGTTTTTAGGTTCCTAAAGAAAAAGCATATTGTAGGAAATAAGACATATCAAACTTGCTCGTTGACAGATGGACATGTCTTCATAGATTTTTGTGAAAGCATTCCTGAACAGTTGTCTATGACTAAGGAGATAATTTGTGACCTTTGAACTCGATAAATGAGATGACCATGCTGGGCATTCAACTTAACCTAAACCTAAACTGAGATCAACTTCAATTCACTCTCATACAAGAGATTAAGAAGTTAAATAAACATATCCTTTCATACTATTATGCATAAGAGACATTATCAAAGGTAAAACAGTATGCTAGTTGGTGAGAGTAGAGAGGAACCTGTCAACTGATGTACGTGGAACACAACACAATTATCCTTTTCTTGTTTGTGCTACTGCAAGAACTAATTTAAGCTTTTAGTTCTAACCCAATAACTTAATCACAAAAAGCTCCAGATTTGTCCTATTATTAGCCATCTTCTCTAGGAAACAAGGTCACTTCAATATCCTTGTCTTATTAAACTGTCACTACTGCTTCTGTCTTAAAGAAACATGCATCCTAATAATCTCATAGAGATAGTGTGTATGGATGTTTTAGCACACAGGATTGATTATGATTCATTCTTATCATGTGCAATATACTATGATAGTATTTTATGCAAACAAAATATTCTATGTTCTGCTTAGTTAAACAAATCTTTTTTAAAATACATTTTTAATAAAAAAGATGATGAACTTGAACAGACAGAAAATATACACGCAAAATATATTCCCTCTAATCTTAGAAAGGTAATGTCTAAGGAACTTGCTTACTGAGATGCTGACCCTTTCCATTACATGGCAAAGGGCCACAACAAGTAAAAGGGGACATGCATGTCTTGCTGCCCAAGGGAATCTGAGCATTTTACAAATTAGATATGCCTTGTTTTCATACCATTTCAAAGGTTATTTTCACCTTATTCAAAGGTCAGCGGAAAGATTTGAGATACATCAATGACCCATCGAAAGTGCTGGAGCTGTAAGTTTTGGTAATCTGTGTGTGTTTTGCCATTTCTTCTCTCATTATTAATATTAAAGTATGACTATTTCTATGTGTGTGAAAGCACTTTAGTTTGAGTATTTTGGTCTTCTTTTATGGTTACCAGTGCAATGGCCTGATGCAAAAATGGACCATCTAGATAACCTGTGTCGATGTCCCAGGCGTCAACATCGCTGCAGCAGCATGGATTGGCTGATAGAGTGAGCATGATCTGATCTGAGCATTTGACTCAACTCCGAAAATATTCATAGTCACCCAAATTGACTCCACTTCTTTTTTTTTATTAAAGTATAATCCTTTTAGTCTTTCATTACTTTCAATCGACACTGTATATTAGATGATTGTTTCCAATACTGTACACACTAAATCTGCTGCAAAAATTGGGCTGCCAAAATGTGAAAACAAACACTGAAAAACAAAAGTAGTTTAGGTTTACATTATCCTTTTCCCCCAACCTGAATCTGATTAAACTTTACAACCTGTTGTGTGCAGTTTGGGACAAACAAACCCGTCACACAAAGGCACAAGTTTTCCTTGTCTTTCCAGCAATTTCCTAATTGACTTTAAAATGTATTTTTAATCATCAACATGATCATTAAACTGGACTAAACTGAAATGCAATAAAAATTCCTTTTGACTGACCATGACTTGGTGGTCTGCATGCCCTTTGACTCACTGCTTCATTTTCTGCCAATTCTCTTGATATCAACACAATCAAATAGGTAGCATTCTGACACCACTCAACCTTCCCTGAGATTCAACCAGACCTCCCTCAATGAAGACAGGAACTCCTCAAACGTCTTTTTACTGCATGATTGTAAATTGGTCTGACAGCATATATCCTCCTATTCTCTGTTATAGGTCTACTCACATATCTTCAGAATACTATGATTTCTGCGTATGCATTGTTTCAAGTTCTTCAGCAGTCCGAATAAGAAAAAACGAATGAGTAATCGTTTCTTAACAAAACAGGTTGTCTTCTTTGACGATGGCATTCGTTCATCTTAAAGACATTATTTATGATTCAAACTTTGTGAGCTGTTGACAAAGCACTTTTTCTGCAAGGCATTTTAAGTCAAATTCTGGATATTGAGGTAAACTGTTTTTGCCTGATAAACTGCTTATTTAAAATGTAATAAATTAATATTTTTCGGTGCTACTGTGGTACTTCTGTAGACAATTGCTCCACATTGTCTTTGTTTACTATATATATGTGTGTGCTTTCTGAAGTTTATGCAACACAAATAAGCATTTCAAACCCCTTGCAAGGTAAACACAGAGATGCATAAAAAATAAAAACAAATACTGATGCCACACAAACACACAAATACACACACACACACAAAGGTTTGGTTCTTTTAAATTTACTTTCAAAGGGCCACCCTAGTGTCTGAGGCCACACATATATTTAATAATAAAAATAATAATACATTGTACTTATAAAGCGCTTTTCAAAACACTCAAAGACGCTGGACGATAACGCTGAAAATTATTATTTAAAAAACCCCAAATGTCTTCTGTTTTGGGTATTCTGAAAGTAGTCTAATGCTCATTGGGAATATTTGTAAAGAATAATAATAATAAAAAAAATTCAGTCAAAAATGTTTTACTATGTAATTTGGAACCCGGCAAAGTAAAAAAAAAAAAAATAGCACCCCATATGGTTAGGCCTGCGTTGTTATTTAACCCGGTCCGCGTTCACCCCTTGTAGGATAGGGATGACGTTATACTGCAGAGCCTGACGTTTTACATCTCGCGAGTTTATGGAAAACAATCCATAGCACTCCCTCTAAGCCCCCCCTCCCCACACCCCAGTGCGCTGTGGGATAGTGGCACTATAAAGTATATCCTCTCTCAGAGAAAGATAAGAAGTCCAAGACAGGAGGGGATGAAGATGGCGGACGCCAAGCAGAAGAGGAATGAACAGTTAAAACGGTGGTTAGGCTCGGAGACAGATCTTGAACCCCCTATTTTAAAAAAGAAGAAGACGAAGGTGAAGTTCGACGATGGCGCCGTGTTTTTGGCAGCCTGTTCAAGCGGCGATACGGAGGAGGTGCTCAGAATGCTTGACCGGGGTGCTGACATAAACTACGCCAATGTAGACGGTCTTACAGCTCTCCACCAGGTTTGTTAGCCTGCTGTTTATATAACGTTAATCCTCGACACTGCCGCACAATAAGTGCAAAACCCATTACTTCACTCTCCTGACGGCAAACGCTTGCGGGGCACACCTGTCAAATGGTGGAAGCCATTCTCATTCTGTTGTTTACCTAGCACGCCCGCCTCACAGTCAGACTTAAAGCAAGGAAAGAAGGCCAGTTCGCCTGCCTCGGTCTTTACACTCAGTTAATTTTAGTAATTGAATAGGCCCAGTCAACCAGAAATGTCCACCAACACTGAAACACAATGAATGATTAAGAGACGTTAGCTTTCATTCTTAGTATTAGCTCGACACAGCCTCAGTTTAGCTAATTAGCTAACGCTAACGTCGTAAGGGTTAGTTTTATTTTCTGTTGATCTGCTAACGTTAGCAGCCTCCAGCATTGCTCTACGATTCAATCCTAAATTGTCTATCTAAATTTATTGCAGTCAAACATGAGCTAACTTTAATGACTAAGACTGAGTGTGAGTTCAAATTGTTTGACGTTTGAATGGCTTAGCCATCTTGTTTACCTTTCAATTACACAGAACTTGGTAGACTGTAGATTGCAGAAACATAGGCTAACGGTAAACATTTTTTTTTTCCAACGTAAAAGACGTGCAGGCTGTATTGACATCCCTTAGCCAAGTTAGCTGGCCAACGTCAGCTAACAAGTCAAAGGATTAAATTATCTGTGAAGTCCTTTAACCAACCATACACAAAATCGTCTTGATGACCTGATATACCATTACGTAAACTACATTTGTGCTACACATTATCTGCTACAGTTGAAAATCAGCTGTCTCTTTTATGGTTAATGTCGAGGTGGTGGCTAGCTAGTACATTTGACTGCTAACAAACGGACGCGCGAGTCTTTCAGTGTGTTACCCGCTAGCCTGCTCAGCAAGTGTGCAAAAGGGCATCGCTAACTCACCGCACGCTAACACTCCATGGTTATATTTCCGCAGTTCAAACTGCTTGTTAAATTTGACTTGTCAATTGATGAATTATTACACCCAAACAATTGCTACATTTAAGGCTAATGCAATAGTTGTGTGCAAGGTAACGTTTGATGCCAGCATACATACATTCAGTAGGTTCATGGCCGACTTAAACTAGCTGAACTTCGTAATACCGAGAGCCCCAGCTACTTTAATTGTATGAGTTCTTGTGGTGGAATGCGTTTTCAGACTGCTCTTCTGGTATGTTTTCGACCGTACGTCATTGGGTGCAGTATGTATTTTAGTGAAAGAGACTGTGTTAACCATGTATCCTGTAAATATAATTATACTTTTATGCTGAGGATATAGGATTAGAAGAAACTGCTTATAGTTTGTGTTGCATAGGAAGGTATAACGAGGGCCTCCATTTGAATTTGACTAATAATGCATTAAATTAGATGACAATTAGGTTAAAGAGTACTAAACACTTAAAACCAATGTTGCCTCTACTGTTGGCGAACCTAGTATAATTCTCACAATCAGTCTAGAAAGGCTGCCATTCTCTGGTTTTAAGGTTAAATCGTGTGTTTATTTTCTGGCATATATGTGAAACCTTTGTCACGCACTTGTTTAAAAATAATATAAATATATATAATATTTTGAGATCAGAAAGCCTATTCAATCTTAACATTGAATGATTTTATATTTTCCGTATTGTCTGTTTCTGTATTCTCACTGTGGTTTATGGTCTTCTTTTGTGTCCAATAGCTTGCCTTGTGTATCATGTGTGTTCCAGCAAATGATACGTCCCTGGCTTTGTGGTCTAGGAAAAGAGTTGGGTGTTTGGTTTTGTGTTTAACATGTGAATCCTGTGATTGAAGCAAAGTCAAGGAGGTGTACAAACTCTGACAAAAATTGAGAAGAGTGAACCAAGCAACTCAATTAGTGAGATGATTCTCAAATCTTTGGCTTGGTTTGTTTACCATGATTTTAGATATCTAAGTTTGGTTGGGTCCTATTTTTAACAGAGGGGTAACAACCTCTGGTTTAGGTAGTCCTGTTTGATTGAAGTGATTGTACTCCTGTTATACTGGTGAGCGCTGGGTTTATAAATATCACTTGCATAATGTTCTGTCACAGGACTCCTGTGACATGGTTTCAGGAGATGATAGCCTAAGTGTGGGTATGACTCACCTCCCATATCCTGCATAGCCTTTTCTGCAAGTCTTTGTAACATGCTTGCATTTATGCCTGAGTATGAATATGACTGAATATGTGTACAAACTCAAACAGCATGTCCAATTTTGATTAGTACACATTAGGGTACCTCTCTTTCAGAACCTGGCAGTGAACGGTGAGGGTTTCAGATGAATACAACGTTCTAAGTGCAGTGTTAAGATTCCAAGGGAGAAGAGTGGGAATGGTCTTGGTGGGTAGTATTTTGGGCCTTTTCGTCCTGGCCCATGCATTCCACGCATGACAGTCTGTGGAAACCATGGCAAAGGCAGAGCAAACATTCCTCAGCTGTCACCTAACCCCCTCCCTTCCCTGTGTTTTGCCTTCCTTCCCTTTGATAACAAAAAAAGCTAAATAATGAGTGACCCACACCTGGCACATAGACCTTTCTTTAATGCAATCTACCCTGAAGTGACAAGATTTTTCACTTGCAAGTCTATGATTCATTTGCACAAGCACAATATAAAACCTTCTTGCATTGTATCCATGACAACCGCTCATGCCAGGTTGCCAGTCACTTCAGTTGGTGAATTTTATTTGCATACATACAGAGTTACATAACACTACTGTGCAAAGCAAACTAGTTGCAGCACTGAAGTTTTGGAATTGTACAGATTTATACCTTGTAATGTTGATCTTTAAAAATAACTAATACAGAACCAGTTACATTAACACATCACTTAATTGTTAAAACTCGAGCAGACTCGGGCATTATCTGGTAATCTGCCAATTTGCCAATGAGCTATTGAGGTGGTGGTGGTGCTAGATGGCATGCATATTTTAATCCCCACAGCCTTACTACCTGTGTCTGAAAGAACCGACTCCTGAGTTGGGCTAAGATCTGCATGTATAACAGGACTGGTAAAAGTCTCAAAATTAGTTATGACATTACTACAATGGTTATAAATATATTTAAATATGCATTAATGTAAATTATACTTTGTTTTAACACTGTCTCAAAATAAATAATGCTCCTCTATCTTCTCTTTCTATCCCACTGTTAATGTGAAGTGGTCCACCGGTTTTTTTTTTTCCGTTTTTTTTTCTTGTGTGGTTGAAGGTAACTTGACCCCTTGAAGGAAACATCTTACAAAATCATATCTTATTTGTAGCTACAATCTTTGTTGTTTATGAAACCCCACGTTCTGACCAGCAAAATCCAATGTAAGCCAAATGATGTTTGACTGGGAAATAACTCAGTTATGTAACTGTAATGGTAGGAGCATGGTGCTCTCCTGTTAGCAACATTAAACTTCAATCGCCTATTGAAGAAGCAGAAATGGTCATGATGCCGTTTATTGTAAATGAACCGCAGCACTACACAGGAACCTCTTTTGGCTGTGTTCTGCTTGGCAGTGGATGGTGTAAGCGGTGTTGTAGTTTAGAGCACAGCACATGGCACTGTTTTATTTGTGGAAGATGAGGCTGTCTGCCTTTGCTGAAATCCCATAGAACTACAAGCCTCCCCAGCCCTGGGCTATATCCACTGATAAGATGCTGCCAACTATATTGGAAATGGAAGATGAAAATAAATGAATAATATGAATTGATTGTACTTGTCCATAGCTTTCAAAACAAATCCCAGTGAAACCCATGGACTTTTTCAGTGTATAGAATCTTTTTCAGGGATTTGTCATATGTCTGTCTTTAAATTTTTTATCCAATTAATCATTTAGGGAGCCTGTTGCCAAGTGATTTTAACTACTGGTGGAAATCCAACAGCTTGTGACATTAGGATGTTGCTCTATAATTTATCTACATTTTATTGTTCAATGTCTTGCTTGTCTGTTCACTCAAAAGGTTAATTGACATTATTTATGATTAGTTATGCTTGGAGTATTATTTCCCTTGCAAGTTGGTTGAATGGCTGTAGGTCACCTTATTTCTATATTAGCAAATCAGAGTTGTCTCAACCATATGACCCGTGAATGATTTACGGGTCAGGTTAACTTAAACTGTATAAGTCCAATGGATACGTCCATAACCATAATTGCAAATAACGTCAGTTTCAGGATATAATTATCACAACATTAACTGTATTGGATATGTTGTTGATTTCTCGTTGAAGTCCACAGCACATCGATATGTATTACCATACATATACTTTGTCATATCTCTCTGGTTTAGTAAACAAGGTACGTTAAAAGAAATGGATAAAAATCCAGATATCCGATATCATGACGGATTTGAAATTTCAGAACTATATCTAGAAAGCAATTTTTTTTTTTTAAATATGAGTGTTCGCTTTTTTGTGTGGATTTGACTCTTTGTCCCTTGGACTGTCTTAAAAAACTCCTCCAAGACCGTGCAACCAAATTAACTCAAAATTGCTGTATTTCATCCTCTGGTCTACTTTACACACAAAACCAAGCTTGGCCGACAGTCATCATTTTGAAAGTTTAGTTTTAAAACAAAACCAGGCGTTTTGATACATTCGAAATTAATCTCACAGTGCCTAGAAATGGATTGTACTGCAGAACTGTAAATTTTACTTGTAATTTGCAAATTTTTAAAACTCTTGTTTTTCTTAGTCTACCCCTAGCTTGTCTTTTACATTTTATTTTATGTATAAAGCAAAATGTATGTTTGTAATACTGTATGTTTACATACGCGTGTGTGTGTGTGTGTGTGTGTGTGTGTGTGTGTTTGTGTATACATCCACACACACAGAATATTGATATTCCCTTCCTCAATACCTCTTGGCTATCTTATATTAAATGCAATGTCGTGCATTTGTTTTGCATATACTTTTATACATTGTTTAACTTTCTATGCGATGTGCGGTGACCTCGGGTTTCTAGGAAGGCTTCTGTACATTGAATGTAATAATAATAATTTAGCTCACACAGCATCAAAATGCATTTCTCCTAGTTATTACGTAGTAGTAGCAAGTATTAGTACCATAACTCTTTTACACAATTTGTTTGAATGCCACTAGCTGTTTCTTTCCCACCCATGGCTGTGGACACAGTGTTGGATCTTGACTGTTGCGTCTTGTTGAATATTTTTGTTCAAACATTGTCACACTATCATTGCTATTACCAAAAGACGCATAGCAACTGCTTCAATGCAACTTTTGTTGTATGAAATGCGAGCAATTAAGATGTTCCAGTGTACATTTTTAGCTTTTTATTACAATTATGGGACGAGGTGCAAATTTTAATTTGCAAAGCAGATATTTGTCTTTGAAATTTTAGGATTTTTTTTTGCTGGTTTACGCAATGTATTTTGGAGCTGAGGGTCATGATGTGTAAGGCAGTCATCTTTGTACTTGAAGAAACATGAAGTAATGTAGTCGGGTGTTACTCACAGCATGCCTGGCGAGTAACTCTTTATTGTTGTGGACAGCGCTCTTAATGTTTTATTTTTATCATGTTTATGCTACCTTGTTATGTTTTCATAATGTTTATATATAGTTATGAAGTGCTATAAAATCAGATCAGTTTGTACTTGTTAGATGTGATGAGGTTACTGTTTATGGTGTGTCAGTGATTATGGTCAGAGCATGCCTCAACTCTTCCGTATGCGTCTTATTTGCTGGTATGACAGTAACAAAATCGGTGAACAAAGATGGGTCTTTGTTGAATCAAGGCACTGGTGCTGTTCCGTCTTATTATTGGGTCTATGTTCAAGTCAGTTTGTGAAATATTTTACCCAAAAAACTCTTTAGAGAGTATGTTAATAGTCCTATTTTGCTATTTAGGATTCTGAAGGTTACGTAGGTTGGTGGGTCTGCAACCTCACTCAGGGAGATGACCAAGAACTCGATGGTCACTGTCAGAGCTCCAACATTCCTCTGTGGAGAGAGGAGAACCTTTCAGAAGGACAATCATCTCTGCAACGATCTTCCAAGCCTGTATGGTAAAGCAGACAGATGGAAGCCGGTCCTTAGTAAAAGGCACATGGAAGCCAGTCTTGAGGTTGCTAAAATGCACCTGAAGGACAAACAGACCACGAGAAACAAAAAGAAACATCTCGTCTGATGATACAAAAATTTAACTCTTTGGAGGAAACCAAGCTCGTCTCCAGGATAATACCATCCCTACAGTGAATCATGATTGTGGCAGCATCATGCTGTGGGGTTGTTTCAGCAACAACAACGGGAGACATCAGGATAAAGGGGAAGGTGAATGCGTTGTACAAAGACGTATTGGATAAAAACCTGCTCCAGAGCGCCCTTGATCTCACACTGGGGTGACGGTTCATTTTTCAGCAGGACAACAACCCTAAGCACACAGCCAAGATATCAAAGAAGTGGCTTCAGGACAACTCTGTGAATGTCCTTGCGTGGCCCTGCCAGAGCCCAGACTTGAACCCGATTGAACATCTTTGGAGGTATCTGATTATCGCAGTGCACCGATGCTTCGCATTCAACCTGATGTATCTTAAGAGGTGCTGCAAAGAAGAATGAGCAGAACTGCCCAAAGATAGGTGTGCCAAGCTTGTGGCATCATATTCAAAAATACTTGGCACTGTAAATCATACCAAAGGTGCAACAACATAGTATTGAGGAAAGGCAGTGAATGGTTAAGTACATGTGATTTCTTGGTTACAAAAATATCACAAATCCCTTTTTCATGTTATCACTATGGAGTTTTAAGTGTAGAATATTGAGGAAAATTGTTTATTATTATTTTTTATTTTTTTAAGTATAAGCCCTTAGCACAACAATGTTGAAAAAGTGAAACAGTGGCAATCCTTTTCGGATGCACTGTATGTTCTTCTCTTGTCTTTAATTGTCAGTCTTGCAAGCTTTTTAACAGATTTGACAGGCACAGAACCAATTTTCTTGCATTTTACTACCCCCTACTACTACTAACCATTTCCTTACAAAAATTTTACTTTCTTTGACTATATCCAACATGGGAAGATGCTGTTAACCATCACTTTGTCTTGTGGTATAATTTTCTATTGTGCTATTTAATTCAAATTGCTATGACATTTCATTGTTATTAACAGATAGCATAGAAAAAAAACACATAAGAAATATATCTAATTACTCTTATTTACTAAAATGACTTTTCTATAAAGTTATGCAAAATACAAAACTTAGATCTTTAAACGTTTCTTATGATACTTGATGAACACAAACACACAGCCACAGATGCTACTTGATGTCCTCAGACTCCCCACTTGTTAAAAACCAACAAGCCACCTAATGGTCTGACACGGCAGCATGCTTTATACAGGGGTCCCCAAACTACGGCCCGCGGGCCGCATACGGCCCGCCTCCACATTTGGCCCGGCCCCCTGAGCAATACCAGAGACGAAAAAAATGCTACTACGACCTCACTTTGCCCCAG
>JAVQJS010105839.1:0-15059 GCA_036024795.1 Galaxias rostratus | reverse complement strand
AACACACTTCAGCCTGGACGGTCCTGGTTCTAGCCGATACAGTGCATGGTTCTGGTTCTCCTAGTCAGTCCAACCCACGTGACTTTGTTGAGCTGCAGCTGTGTGCTGATGAGGCTGCTAGAGAGCTGAGCGCTCTCTCTCTGCTGCTCGCTCTGCCCCTGCCTCAGCTCCTCCTTCACGGCCGCCAGCTCCCTGTCTGACGAGCGCAGCACCAAGCGGAGGTCCTGCACCTCGCTACGCAGCACTGGGGAGGGGGGAGGAAGAGGAGCGGAGGAAGAGAGGAAGAGCAGAGAGAAACGAAGGGGGAGAGAGGGAAAGTAGTGGACAAAGGGTAAAAAGAAGTGGAGAGAGAGGGGGAAGAAGAAGAGGAGAAAGGGGGATTAGGGGAGAGAGGAGATTTAGAAGAAGAGGGTATTCCTGGTCTCAAGACAACATTCGATCACGAGCTCTCTCGGATCGAACTACGACAGAAAAAAAACACATCTCTTAAGAAATGATTCAACTTGACAGATTGTAAAATGGGATGTTCGTTGTGTGACCACTGTGTCCTCCCTCCCCCCACCTTCTGCCGCCTGTCTCTCAGAGCGTAGAGTCTGCTCCATGCTGCTGACTGACTCCTGGAGACTTAGCTGCTGTTTACTCAGGGCGGCTCTCTCAGTGGACAGAATCTTCCCATTGAAAGAGAGAGAGAGAGAGAAAGAGAGAGAGAGGGGCACACAAAGGCAGAGAGAGCGAGATACAGAGAGCGAGATACAGAGAGGGAGAGAGAGAGAGAGAGAGAGAGAGAGAGAGAGAGAGAGAGAGAGAGACACAGACACAAAAATTAATACAGCAGACAAGAACATCACAGACATCTCAGAGAATGTACCACCTCCACCACTAGGGGGCCCCCAGGAGCACGGCCCTCGTCCTGTCTCACCTCCTCCCGATGAGCAGCTTCCAGGGTCACCGTGGCGATCTGCTCCTCCAGCTTGGCAATCTGTTGCAGCAGCTTCCTGTTCTTCAGCTCCTCCTCCTCCAGGCGGCTCTGCACGAGGCCTGCTTGCTCCTGAACAACAGATTGACATTCACAGTCACCCAATCAAAGCATGGCAGAGTCCAAAACACAACCTCAGAATCTCAATTAAACCTGACGCTATTTGTCGAATTCCTACATTTTGTCATGCACCTGTAAATGTCATGACTGGTTCTCTTACGTTCAACCACGGCGATGTATCTGGTCAGAACGCGAACGCTTACTTCCTGTAATACAATAGCATGAATTCCTCCAAGTCCCAGAATGCCCCTGGTGGTCTTACCTGCACCTGCTGCAGCTCCTCGGTCAGAGCCTCGCAGGCCATCTCGGTCATCTCCTGGGGCGGCTGCTCGCTCTGGATGTCGTCCTCGTCCTCCTCCCCGCCCCCGTTCAGGTGGAGGGGGCTGGACAGCGGCACGGTGCGCGTGCGGAGGTGGTAGGCCTTGTTGGGCGTGGTGAGGATCTGGACGGTCAACGACACGACGCTGAGTGAGAGGTGACCCGAGCCTGTCCCTAGTCAGTGGGGCTAAGCCCCAGTCAGAGAGCCCCATTGAATCACTCTCCTGTTTCAGCCCAGGGCCTGCTCATATTAGAGATGTGAACGTGAAGTACCTGCACGGACAGGCGTCTACGTACCTGTATGGACAGGCGTCTACGTACCTTTATGGTTTCCACATGGATCTTGTTGAGCTGAGAAACCTCCTGTTTCTTGTGAGCGTTGGTGGCCTCCAGAATGTTCTCCAGGTGCTTGTTGGACTTCTCCAGGTACCTTTTCTCTGACTCCAGCTCGCTTTGCCGTTTCCTGGGAAACAGGGATCGAGGTGTAAATAACAGAGCAGGATAATTGGTGTACTGGTCTGAATGTATTAACGTTGATCCAACAAGCTGCTGGTGGGAATCCCACGACCACAATGTAAACACGAGCCTGGAACGATGAACTCGGACACGTCCCATGGTTGAGTCGACACAGTGAAAGGAGCTATCTAATGTGATCATTATTATTATTATAATTATCTTTTACAGAGTTCAAAGAACGCAGTCTGTGGAGGTTTCTTACATGGAGATCTCTCTGTACTCCTCAAAGGCCTGCAGTGTGCTGGTGAACTCAGTCTGTCTCTGCAGCAGCTGGGCCTTCAGACGCTCCAGGGAGACGGCAGAGGACTGCTCCCCCTTTCCAGGAGTGGAGCAGTTGGGATCGTCTGATAGAGTTAGAGCAGGATCTAAGTATAAAGTTCCACCCTGTGACGCACTGACATTAACCTGCACCCTAACACTGTGGAGCAGGCATCAAACACCACCAAACACTTTTTCATCTGGGTTTGCTTACATGTTAAGCCCTGATCTCGGTCCGGTGCTGGTCCTACCCCAGTGTCCCCTGGCTGTGTGCTGGTCCTACCCTCATGTCCCCTGGCTGTGTGCTAGCAGTCCTACCCTCATGTCCCCTGGCTGTATGCTATCAGTCCTACCCTCATGTCCCCTGGCTATATGCTAGCAAGTCCTACCCTCATGTCCCCTGGCTGTATGCTAGCAAGTCCTACCCTCATGTCCTGTGGCTGTGTGCTAACAGTCCTACCCCCATGTCCTTCAGCAGTGTGCTGGCAGTCCTACCCCAGTGTCCCCTGGCTGTATGCTAGCAGTCCTACCCTCGTGTCCTGTGGCTGCCAGCAGGGCTCTGTGGAAGGCCTCCTCTAGCTCCGTGGCGGCCTGGGCAGCTGCCTGTCCCGGCCTCCTCGCCTCCTCCAGAGCCCGTAGCTGCCTCACCTCCTCCCTCAGGCTGCAGTTCTCCGCCGCGTAGCGTGTCATCTTCGGGTTGTGCTCCACCTGGCGGCAGGTACGTCAGGCAAAGGCAGCTTATACTTACAGAAGGCTTTATCGCGTGGGACACCAAAACGCCGCCATTTTGTTTCAGGCGTTGGGTTAGTCACTAACCGTTAGTGGAACCCAACGTGTAAAACAAAATGGTGGTGTTACTTCGAAACCATTATATTAATACTAACTCATTTAGATGGCCTTTAAATGCAATACCATGTTCCTAATTTGACCAGGTGTGTTTACACAGTGGACTTGAACAATAGGAGAACTGAAGGCTAAGCGTGTTATGGGTGGTTTATTGACGGGTGAGAGGTGTGTGGGCAGTGTGTGCTGCAGGGGAGCAGTAAATGCTCGTTCTCGTCCTCCCACAGTAGATTTCTGCAGGAAACGCTCCATTCCCCTCCCGCCCAGGTTCATGTGTCCGTGTCATTTCATAAGAGTGGACAGGGGAGCACTCCACTTGTGTTTTCTAACACGTAACGATTGACCAGTCGGCCAGAGAGCCGGGCTGCGGTCACCCCTCCGGGGGTGGTGTGTGTGTGCGTGCGTGCGTGCGTGCGTCTACCTGATCCCGCAGGATGAGGATCTCCTCTCGGAGCTGTTGGACGACCTGCTGGCTCTGCTCAGGGCCCAGGCAGTCGCGCCCGGCCCGCAGGCTCTGCTCCAGCCGGGCGATGTGGTCCTCTCTGAAGCGGACGATCATTCGGTTGGAGTGGATGAACTTCTCCTTCTGGGCCCAGGCCTCCTCCAGTGCCGCCACCTTCTGCAGCAGCGTCTACAGAGAGACACACACACACACACACACACACACACACACACACACACACACACACACGTGAACATGCCACATCCTAACCCCACACACACGCGCCACATGGAAACACGCCACACCCTACACAGACATACAACATGTAAGCATGCCACATCCTAATACCCCACACACACCACATGGAAACACACCAGTCCACACACACATGTGAACATGCCACATCCTAACCCCACACATACACGCCACACCCTACACACACATACAACATGTGAACATGCCACATCCTAATCCCACACACACACACACACACACGCACGCACGCACGCCATACCAGAACTCCCTAAACCTATACTTTTGTTTAGGTGAAGGGCAATCCTACCATCTTCTCATCCTCACGCTTCTTCCAGAGACGGACCGCCTGTATAAACTGCTGCTTGTAGTTAGTCTCCAAGAAACCTTCAACGGGTGCAACTGAGAGCAACAGACACAACGCTTTAGTTCATCAAGCATGAACTAAACAAGACTAAGATACATTGAGGGGGACGTAAAGGTGAACTAGGACCCGGAGACGTGGCGGTCGGACCTTTCTGAGGTCCGCCCGGAGCGAGGTCCGTGTCCCGGTCCAGGTGGGGGGACTGGGGTGTATCCAACGCCTGGGACAGCTGCTCCTTCAGCTTCTTCACCTCCGCCTGCAGCTGCCTGACGTTCCCCTGGGTGTCCTCGTTCACCATCGCCTGGGAGGACACAGGACACCGGGGTAGAACCCGACAGAACCACATGGAAACTAGAACCGACCAGAACCATCTCAACATGTCTCAATACGTTCATGGCTGACCCAGATTTGTTTTTAACAATTAAAAAAAATCATTTACGTTCATTCACATTATGTGATCTCTATTTTGTAAAAAAAAAAAAAAAAAAAAAAAAAGTAACGTGAAGAAAAAAATAATAATAACAGATCAAAAACTTTAGTTTTGGGTGAGTTTGGTCCATTTGAAAATGGCATCAGCACCAACCTTGTTTTTAATCAATTTGGCTCTCTGGGCAAAGTGTAACGTTGACAGTGTTTCCCCAAAACACCTAGAGCCTGGATGCACGTTGGCTATGATGTACGTTTTAGCATTCCCTCCTAAAGAATCCTACACAAGGAAAAGAAACCAGAGATAAAATGACACAGCAATAGACAGTAAGGGGAGAAGTCCCTGATACCCTGTATACTGTTTGTAGCCCATCACATCCCTGCACTCACTCAGCAGGAAGACTGTCTAACTAAAAGCTTTCATGATCCCTTCCAATCACTGACGAGATTATACATTCTACACAGTAATTAAGAATTGTACAGAGTTAATCACAGCTAACCACACCCCTTAGCAGGAAGGTGATCTTAGCCACACCCCTCAATACCCTTAGCAGGAAGGTGATCTTAACCACGCCCCTCTATATCCTCTGAAGGAAGGTGACCACACCCCTCTATTCCCTCAGCAGGAAGGTGACCACAACCCTCTATACCTTCAGAGGGAAGGTGACCACACTCCTCTATACCTTCAGAGGGAAGGTGACCACACTCCTCTATACCCTTAGCAGGAAGGTGACCACACCCCTCTATTCCCTCAGCAGGAAGGTGACCACACCCCTCTATACCTTCAGAGGGAAGGTGACCACACCCCTCTATACCCTCAGAGGGAAGGTGACCACACTCCTCTATACCCTCAGAGGGAAGTTGACCACACCCCTATTTACCCTCAGAAGGAAGGTGAGCTTGGAGTCTCTGTAGCAGATATGTCGGCTCTTCCCATTGGACACGTCCACCAGCGCCATGATGACCTGGCCCAGGCACATCAGGGAGCGGTTGATGCTGCTAGCCTCCTGGGAAGAGGAGTCACACGTGTAAAACCAGAGAAACCAACTAAGACAAAACAATTGTATCCCCCTCTGTCTGTGTGTATGCCAGTGTGAGGGCTAATATTGCAGACAGACCTTGGGGAAGAATCCCTGTGTGTGTGTGTGTGTGTGTGTGTGTGTGTGTCTATGGAGACCAACGTTCCTGGATGACCTTGAAGTGGGATCCCTCTCTCTGTGTGTGTGCTTGTATGTATTCGTGTGTGTGTGTGTGTGTGTGTGTGTGTGTGTGCGCGTGTGTGTGTGTGTTTCACGTCTCTATGGAGACCACCGTTCCTGGCTGACCTTGAGGCGGGATCCCTCAGTGTGCGTGTCTCTCTGCCTCTCCGAGCCGGCCAGGTCCACCAGGTTCAGCTGGGAGGTGCGGATGTTCACCACCCCGTTGCCGGTCTCCTTGGACTCCAGGGTCATGGTGAACACGGCGTGTGACCGCGAAGACTCCCGGTTCATGGAGGTGGATGCCACCCGCCGGTTCCTCCAGCCCATGGACAATACCTAGGAACCACAGGAACGTGGTCACAGAACCGAGTAGCCAGCAGTATTTACCTCAGAGACTGACGGTTTTCCCTCTATGTGTCCTAAGTCCAGAAGGCTGTGCAGGATGACAGGAACCGTCACCTTACAATGTTCTCTCATTTCAAACCCTTACAGTGCTACAGAGACATCCAGAAAATCCTCATTCCAATGAAACCCGGGAATACGAAAGAAACCCCAACGATTATAAATAATTTGAACGATAGTAAACGTTATCCACAACAAATACAAACTAATTCCCCCATCCATCTGCCTCGATCACTGGCAGAACATGTTCCAGATGGATAATCGTATTGGTTGTCACAGCAACCTGGAACCCTTCGTTGTGTCATCGTGCGGCACACGGGGTTAGTGGTGGTGGCCCATAGCTGACTGTGTACCTGGTAAGCCTCAGCGGCGGAGGACACACAGTTCTCCACAGCCCCCTCCACGAACACCCCCTTCTTGATGTTCTCCCTGAGGAAGAGGGAGGCCGAGGCGCTGTCCAGCAGGTCGTAGATCTGCTCGTTGTAGATCTCCGTGAAGGAGCATTTACACAGAAAACTTTTGAAGTTTCCAGACTAGGAGAGAGAAGGAGACACCAGCAATCAAAACATTACAAGCATTGATTTTTTGGGGGGAGGGGTTATTCACTTAAATAGAAAAGCCCAACATATCACAGACGCTTTTAAGACAAGTTAATTGTAATAATATTTAGTCTTATGTTTGAATTCTCAATAAAGAGGCAGCTTGTTTCTATAAGAATGATTATTTCCTTATAGTATAAGGCTCACCCTCTCTACCTCTCTCTCAATGAGGAAGAACAGACACTCACCCTCTCTACCTCAATTAGGAAGAACAGACTCACCCTCTCTACCTCAATGAGGAAGAACAGACTCACCCTCTCAATGAGGAAGAACACACTTACCTTCTCTACCTCTCTCAATGAAGAACAGACACTCACCTTCTCTCCCTTAATGAGGACGAACAGACTCACCCTCTCTACCTCTCTCAATGAGGACGAACACACACTCACCCTGTCTACCTCCACGAGGACAAACAGATACTCACCCTCTCTACCTCTCTCTCAATGAGGTAGAACAGGTACTCAAAGGAGCGAGGGATGACCCCCCGCAGGTCATCACTGAAGTTGTCTGAGTCAGGAGGGCCTGGAAAACACAACATATTCTATTAATGAAATGCTTTAAAAAAATAAGATCAGTTAATATTATCACACAACAAGTGTACACTCACCAATCATAGTAAAGGTTTTTCCTGAACCTGTCTGTCCACTGCACAACAAATAAAAATTAATACAAAATCACGTGAAAAAAATACATGTACAGCATCAAATAACCAAAGATCACATGTAAAACTGCACTTACTATGCAAAGATTGTTCCATTGTATCCATTCATACAAGACTCCACAATATTTTTCGCCACGCAAGAGAACACAGAGTCCTGTGCAAAGTAAACGTTATGTCACAAAATACAGCTTGGAATATTTACTTTAAAACAATTAAAACATTAGATAATATTTGCCAGATGACTGCTCTTGACCTGTGAAACGTCCATGCCAGCGACATGATCGTAGGTGAATGTGCGTGGGTCTGGTTTGGAGTGCAGACGGATTGTGGTCGGCGAAGTGACAGTGAGACAAAGACCATGGTCCCTATCTGTCGTCAGTCCTGTACCTTGGATCATGGGTCGCACCCGTACAAACACTTTGATGGAGTCGCCGTCCCCACTGTAAACACCATCAAATAACCAAAATAAAATCTAAGAACGCAGAGCAGCACTCGTAAGCCTATCTTACTTTGCTGTTAGATAACTAGCATTACCAGCTATTATTACACAAAAATATATCATGGGTGATAGTGCTACAAACGGATATACCGATGTCTCATAATCAATCAAGGCTATAATTGAAACGAACGGATAGTTAGTAGTTCTCTTAACATTAACTTACCTCACACCACTTTGAGGACAATCTCCCGCTTCTGTCAAAAGAAGGCAAATTGTAATTTAGTCGGAAAGACATTTCGTCAAATATCGTTAACTTAGGTTAACTTTACGTAAGCTAACTTTAGATGTCAACAAACATTAGCGATACATCAGCGTATTATTATTGGCAGGGACGCTAACGTAGGCCTATGATGGTCAAATTTGTTTGAAAATTGAGTAGATTACATAATAAATCTGAACGGCACTGTCAGTTGCCAACAGTTACCTTTTCCTTTAGTATTCATTTTTCCTTGTCGGACGAGAAAACTTAATATATTCAAACCGCAAACAAATAGCTAGTTTGAAACAATGCACAGGCTAGTGACATTGCCGATTAACTTACTCTAAACTCTTTGGAAATTGGCGCGTACGGTGAGATCTCGTAGTTCAGAGTTTACACTGCGAGATGTGGGCGTTGCACCAACGTAGAAACGGTCAAGCCCCCTATTTGCTCTTCGGTCTTTTTCGTTCCTTTCCGGTGTTGTGTGTACCTGAATGTTTTTCATGGTTGATTTCTTTTGCACCTCTTCAGCGATTGATCAGAAACAAATAAACAAATCACAAATGCCCATTTTCTGCTGAAAAGCTAAAGCTAAGCATTTCAGCTAAACTCAGTAAAAGACGATCCAGCTTAAAAAAAAACTGTTCAGTAGAATTTGATATTGTGTAATCAGATGTTCCGTGGAGTCGTTTGGTGTATACAGTTTAAAGTAACTGTGGTTAGGATATAATGAGTCTATTTTAATTGGAGTTTCTGAAATAATCTGAATCTAATTTTATTCAAATAGAACCTTTACAGATGCACATTTACTATTTACAATAGACTTTGTTTAAACAATAGACTATATTATAGTTTGACTGAATGTATAACTGGCAGCTCTAGAGCAGGTAAGATCATCTTACCTTAACATTTCCCTATTTGAAAAGTTAACATGAATGCAACATTTGATGATAATGCAGCACACAGCATATTACCTGTTTAACATAAACACTTCAGGTGCATATAAAATAAACATTATTGACATTGCCATTTTCCCAAGACTATATACAATTATGTGAGGATTTTTGTACATTTTCAGGAAGAGAAATTTATTTCCATCACCTATATACAACATTCACATAAACATCAGAAAGGGGTTGTGTGCAGGAATTAACCCACTCCATAAAAGCTTTAGTACACAGCCACAACATCCATGAAAAACCCAGCCCAGCCTCAATGTCGGATTAAAATTTCTCTCTTATGTGACACTACCAAGAAAGGAAGTCTTTTCACCAAGATACAGGTTTCTACAAAACATCTTAAAAAAACATCACACTTTTCTTACAACACATACATTTTTTCTTCCAATTTCAAACGTGAAAAAAAAAGAAGACATGGGCCTTAACCAGAATTTTATAAACACACCCGTGTATCTAATAAATACATGGACAAAAGTATTGAGACATCTACACATTAAACCAACAGGAGCTTTTATGACATCCCATTCCAAATTTATAGGCACCAATGTGAAGTGTGTTCCCCCTTCGCAGCTACCACAGCCTCCAGTCTTCTGTGAAGGCTTTCAAGACGTTTTTGGAGCGTGCGTGTGGGAATTTTTGCCCATTAATCCAACATTACACTTGTTAGGTCAGAAATTGCTCTCTCCCCTTAGCACTCGGAGCCCCCACTCTGTAACTTTACATTACTGTGGCTCCTAAACGTTTCCACTTTGCAATGATACCTCTTACAGTTGACCGTGGAATATCTAGGGAAGAATTTCACGAAGTGACTTGTTGCAACGGTGGCATCTTGTTGCAGTACGCCGTTTGAAATCAGTGAGCTTTTTAGAACGACCCATTCTTTAACAAACGTTTGTAAAGGCAGACTGCGGCTAGGTGATTGATTGTTTACACCCATGGCAATCGGACTGTATGAAACACCTGAATTAAATGATTAATAGGAGGAGCGTCCCAATGCTTGTGTCCATATAGTGTACATAATATACCCTGATGAGCGTCTAAGGCAGATAGAGGCAAAGTAGCCTGTCGGTTTGGCCCCGTCAGCCTGAGAGCTGAAGTGAAGTAGCAGCAGCAGATTAACACAGATAACACCTCAGTGAAATGGCTCCGGGTCATTTCCACACCAATCCCGTGGATCCATTACTTTTTGCAAAGGCACTTAGGGTAAATACGTAGTCTTGTTGATGCAGGACGTAAAACTTTCATTATGGAGTCTCGAGTACATGCTCGAGGTATTGAGGCTCAGGGTTGTCTTTAACGTATTTCTGAATATACCAGCAAGTTAAATGGGCTTTCAGACCCTCGTCCACTACAAAATCCATGGCTGCTTTCACCAAGTGTTTGGCTATGCCTCTCCCCCTGTAGGCTTCAGGAACCTCCGTATGTTGCAAATCCACTGTCCTCTTTCCTACGTAGTCATAAAGAAGAAGCGCACGATCGGATCCGTTCAATTTGACCGTAAACTGCCGCCGGCTTTTATCATGTTCCACTTTGATTGGAGTATTGACACCGAGAATGACCTCTTGCGATGCCATTAGTCGCCAAACGCAATGATCTCTAGATAAGGTTTGTTTACCTTACTTGTCATTGGATTATCGCTTAAGAAAACAAGTCACATGACCAGGCAGGTAGTAAATTTAGTACGGAGTCCTTAGAGGACCATACGTAATTCCCGGAACGTACGTTCCTCACAGTGTTGCATCGTTAGACAGAACTATGGGGCGGTAAATTTGCTTGTGTATTTAGAATACAAAAACTGTGCTTAGAACCAGTGTCGTTGGTATTCATATAATTTTAATAGGCGCAAAGATTTTTTTGTTGATGATAAAACAATGCTTTACAAACAAGAAGAACTGGGATGTTGTGAAGTATTGTGATGGTCTTATTTTTGTGCTATTCACTATGGATTCTAGTGCCTTATTAAAACAGGTTAACATCCATCCATCCATTATCAGAAACGCTTATCCTATGCAGGGTCACAGGGGGGGCTGGAGCCTATCCCAACCGATTTCGGGCGAGAGGCGGGATACACTCTGGACAGATTGCCAGTCCATCGCAGGGCTAACACAGACATACAACTCACACACACATTCACACCTATGGACAATTTAGAGTCACCAATGAACCTACATGTTTTTGGACTGTGGGTTAACTTTCGTGTGGGGTAAGAAAAATACCATTCTATGTAAGTGGGAATGTTTGACAGTACCACAGATCTTATGGACATACGATAGTTTATTACTGTTTACATAGTTTGTACATTAAGATGAGAATGTATTTCCACATAAGAGAAAAAACATTTAGAATGTTTCAGTTATCAGCTTTCATGACAATAGGAAAAAGATGTCTATTTTATAATAAACACCAAACCCGATTAAATAAAAATACAATATTTGATTAGCTATAATAGCATAAACTATTACAACATTACAATTCGTGAAAGGGATTTTAAACTCTTGGTGCACCATAGTCATCAGGCATCCTTTCAATATTGTACCTGAAAAATGGTTGAAGAGAAACATGAACACAAAATTGACACGTACGGTTTAATTTCCTGTTCGCAACAAATTAGATTACACTGAAAATACAAGTTTAAAGAAGTTATCACTTGGTAGCACATGTTAAATCCCCTTTCACCTGTGGTTAGAGATGAACATGATTGGCACTCCTGGAATCTTTCTGACTCTTCTCTTCAGGTCCCTGTCTACAGTTGCTAGAATGTAGCACTTGTGCTAAAAAAGATATTCAGTGTGAGAGAAACATTCAGCCATCATTGAAGATGGTTGTTTGCTTATGTGACAGAACAATTACAACAGATGTGCGTTATAGTAAAAACTATACAACTAAAAAGTTTTTTAACAATACCATCATGCTAAATTTGGAATCTTTGTGTGGATCATGCCTATAGTGTTTGCCTGAATGTACTCTAGACAAGACGTTCTAGATCGACTAAAACCATACTTACCAATTGAGTAGACGATGGAGTTGTATTTTATACTACACAGTGAATTAACAAGTAGCAAGCTGATTTATAAGCATTGAATCCCTAGCTTGCGTGCATACATGCATATAAAAACCGGGCATACCTGTGTTACCCTCTGGACAAGACAGTCGTCCGCATATGTTCCCTTGTGTGTGCATGGTAAACGCTCAAACCTTACATCTTTGGCTATCCTACAAAACAAACAAACACGACCATTATCAAGAAGCGATAGTTGTGTGTACAGTATGTGGTACTTAGAGCACTCCTTCAATGCTGTACCTGAGAGCAACTCTATACTTCATTCCAAGTTTCTCTATCTCAGCCATAACACAATCCGTAATGCATGGTATACCTAAGTGGGATCACAAAGCAAGAAAAATATATTTAAAAACCTATTTTGGAAAAAACATGATTGACTTGATGATAGACTACTGAAAAACGTGTTTAATAATTTCCGTACATAAAACATCCTCACCACGTCTAATCATGGCTTTTTCTTTTTTTACAGCTCTAGGTGGTCATTGTCAAGTCATGGAGAAAACAGACTCAATAAAGAACACAATTTTGTGTGTGTGTGTGTAAAGAACTCACATTTAGCGTAAAGGCAGTCCATCATAGACTGCACAATGTCAAGTTTAGCTTTGATGGAGAAGTTGATAAAATTGGTATCGACCAGGATGTGGTATGGAGGCCCCAGTTGAGTGTTGTACTGGAAAAAGAGGCATGATGGGTACTTGGGCCTGTACGGAGGACACAGCAGTCTTATGACCTGAGCAACGCAGAGGTTTCACTTTGCCACGGGAGAGTTATAGGTTTAAATAAAAAAAAAATGATCCTAATACAACTTACACTTCCTTTTCCTTTATTTCCGAAGGGTCTTTCTTCTTCAGCGCTTGTTTCTTAGCACGGTCTTTTTCTTTTCTACAAAAAGAATAAAACTTTGACAAAAGTTGTGGGGACAAGTGCTTATTACAACTCTAGAATGGCTAGTTAAGCCTCTAGTCCTTACAGGGTAGCAATTCAATTGACTTTTGGTTTTCCGCCATTTAAATATGAAGACCACAAACGCTTGTAAGTGTTATGGGGCACATTGCATTTGTCAACACAATACGGTTGGGTCATATTGGGTATGATAAAGGTTCTTTTTATAGTGGACAATTCCAGGGGACAAAAATCCCCCTCAATGGGGTGTTGTGAAGCACTGCCAGTCACATGTTTAGTGTATCCAGTCATCCATTCTAAAGACTCTTGTTGAAACTGTATAACTGTGGTAGGCATCACATGATCGTAAAAACAGCCACACACAAAAATCTGCAAGGGTTACAGATTCTCATAGAGTACCGTACGTTAAAATGGCTAGCCAATGCCAAAGGTAGGACACATTCCCTAGTCTTAGCATACATGGTCGTGTCAAATAGATGCGTGTTTTAATACGGATAAATACAGTCACTTACAGTCTCTGGTCTTTCAGACTAATCATCCTCTTCATTGAAGCAAACTTCTTAGTTTTTTGTTTCCCCTATTAAGCAGAAATGACAAATCGTGTTAATGGATAAACGGGGTGTATTGTAGGTGCAGTACATAGACAGACTGTTACATTAGCCGTATAGGTGCATTAACAGTTGATGTTTGTACACCAACGTTAGCATAACTTTCTAGTCTAGTTCGGTCCAACATTTGTCCTTGTCTATATTATATAAATATATGTAGTATGCCAACCATTAGTGATATAGTGGTATTTAGAATAGTTTTATCACAATAAATAATACGATTAAACATGCAATATTAAGAAACATTCAACTTACCATCTTGTATATCCACCAGAAAAAATGCTACCTTCCTTAGTCAGTCCTCGTGTGACCACGCTGGAGGGACGTCATCAATAAGAGACAACTCAGCTTTATCAGCTGATCCCCATTGAATGCAGAGCCATATGAAAAGATCTACATGTTAAACGAACTGTAAAAAAATATGAAGCTCGAGACAATGACACGCAAGTGAGCATGCGGGATATTTATATTTTATTTAATTCATTTTCAAGCAGGGCGTCATTGAAATGCAGGCAAAACCAGAATATTCGTAAATTAATATATATATAATATTAAACATGAAGAAATGACACCGTAATTCATAAGCTTCTTATAATTTTTATTTTTTAAATCAAATACAGTCGAATATTACAGATTCACCCAAAACAAGAACACTCTTCAACTCACATTCCGATGAAATATTAAATCGTATATTTTAAAAGCAAGACACTACACAGCTTGATTGGCCTTATCAGGCGGAATGTAGCCTCAGATCGTCTGAGTGAAGTCTGCGATTGAACTTCCAAAGAAATGGTGGCCCAAGAGTATTTGCCTAGTGCGCCTTAAATTAGATATATCCACAGATTTTCTCATACGGCACCTTCCTTTCATTATTTTAAGAGTTGCATAGCCATTTCTGCGTGTTCAGTAATCAAATACCTGGCAACCCCGGACAATTATCGATTAGGAGACCTACATTATGACTTGAACAAATTCCAGCATCTACTTATGTTTGAATCAACCCTTTTTAATCCACTTGTGGTTTGAGAACCTCTCCCTAACTTAGTTCATGTATGAATACCATTATGTTTCTAATACAGCAACACACGTTTAACATAAATTACAGACTGATAAATTGACCCATAAATAAATCTTAAATCTCATATGTATACATATTTAAATTTTGATCCAGGTCCGCAAAACCTATTTGCTGAACCTTAGTTATTTCCATCCCAGTTAAATCGTAAGATTTAATTTTCCACATCACATAAAAACACTCATCACAATGTTCCAATATTTAACATCTTGAAAAAGTAATATATCTCAATAGAGATTAAATGTATGCAAACATTCAAACTCCTTTGGAGTTACTTTTGCAAAAGTTCATAACATGAGCAGATGTACATGATCACTTCATCTAAACCAGTGGTTCTTAACCTTTTTGGAGGTACTGAACCCTGAAAGTTTCATAAGCGCATTCGCCGAACCCTTCGCACCCTTCACCGAACCCTTCGTACAGAAAAGACTCACGCACA
>JAVQJS010105762.1:0-17867 GCA_036024795.1 Galaxias rostratus | reverse complement strand
ATAATTCTGCACTCAGGCTGGTAATGAGGTCTAATACTGGCGCATGTGATAATCCCCTCTGGATGCTGGCTTGATCAGATGTTGGCTTTGTAATTAGACTGGCAGAAAATCATTATTTCATGTTCAAATAGAAAATGAGGTTGGTGGGAAGTTAATTTCTCTACGCTCTGTGAAGCGTAGACAAGAATTTAATGATTTAATTACAGTTGTAAGCTCTTTGGATGAGACTTAAATTGAGCTGAGATTTTTTTTTGCACACTGCCACGTTGAGAGTTGGGCACATCAAAGCTTTTGACAAGAGTTTAAAATGATAGGGCTGCCCGATGCTTTTGATATGGTGAAATTCCTTTTCTTGTTATCCAGTCAATTCTGCTTAAGTGAATTCCCGATTACTGAATAATGCTGAAGTCTTTAAGGGACTAAACTACTTAAATTTCTTTTTTTTACAATTTTATTGCATTTTTTCCTCTTCAAATAACCCCTTCAGCAATTATTCACTAGCATTTATGTCTGACATTATGAGTTGATGATCAAAAGAAGGACGGCATATTTTTACACTCATATTTTGTATTATCATCTTATCTCTTTTGTCTTAGTGGGGCCCCTTGTCAGAAGCAACAGTGGTTCAGCTTGTTAGCCTACAGCATGTATGGCATATTAACATATTAATTTTGGCTCTCATTTTTTTTAATTGCCTACTGCTCTGTCTAATGGAAGATTTAACCAAATGCACAAAGCACAATCCGCATATACTATTTTGGCTTAACAGTGCCTAACTTTGACAGGTTACTCTACTAAAACCACACAGCGGTGTTTACCACAGGTTAAAGCAACAACTTCACATCTTTCCTTTGCTAGTGAGATCATACTCCTCCCGCTCCTCTTAGGTGGGGGGGGGGGGTGGGGCGGAACAGGAAGGTGGCGTGGCGTGCGTTCTCTGGGAAGCACTGTGCAATCACCCTCTCATTCACAGGCGCGGGGTTTGTCATGTCACATCCTATGACAGTCAGATAAGAATATCTCAGCCCGGCTAAGATGCACCGATTTGAGAAATGCCACTCAACCTGACTCTTACCCCCCTCCCCCTATCCCGTTCCCTGGTTTAGCATTTCAAAAAATGTCCTTTCTTCTTAGCGCTCCAGGGAAAAGGCAGAAGAGGACCTCCTTTATGAGGCCTATCAGTCCAAGAGATGGATATGTTTGCTTATTGGACAGTAAAAGGCCAGTCTTCAGGTGACAACTGGCCATGGTTATTCAGGCTTTTATTCATGCATATTTAGAAGATGGTAATGAGTTTTTTTTTTGCATTGTTGCATGAGAATGGCGGGTCCCTGGTGGCGTTGATGGCAGAGCCTGACTAGTGGAGCGGCCTCATGTGAGTGTGTGTGTCCATGTGTGTGTCTGTGTGTGCCCATGTGTATGCGAGTCCTAAATGCTGTCCTCTCTGCATCCAACCATTCACTGGAAGAACAGACCTTCCCACCACACCCCCCCCCCCCCCCCCACCCTCACTGACACATACACACACACACACACACAAGTGCACTGCTCTGGCACTTGATGTCTCATCCACTTGCAAGTGTCTAGTTGGCGTGTGCCTAACAATCTCCTTCCTAGCCTTGAGATTGCCTCTATGAGCAAGCTAGCTGTTTGGAGTTAAATTACTTCTTGTATTATTGATGAATTCTTATCTGGCAACGACAGCCTTGAGAGTAACAAAATGCCATCATCCCATAATTTAAGGAAAGCTTTGGTGCCTAAATTCAAATGTCTACCAATACATGCTTGTGTAGCTGGTGTACACGATACATTTTTTATTTAATTTATTAAAGCATTTTCTAAAATTTTCTTAGTATATTCACCTCAATTAATGGCCAACACAACATTGAGAAACAGTGGTCTTGTTCCTTGTCTTTGGACCACCGTGTGCGATTGGGTAAGCATTAAAAGCAACCGGGCCAAGGGTCATTGTCAATTAATACAGACCCAAATGAGCAATTACCAGTCAACAGCAGGGATGGAGATTGCACCATTTTTCATCAGCCTTGCTTTCACAGCGCGTGCTTTACATGCTTGTCAGAAACAGCGGTGGGATATTGTCAATGCTCTTCCTATTAGCGCTCTGCTCTTAGTCGCCATACCAAAAAGTGACAGCTGAGCCCGGCCTCTGCTTATGAATACATATTTGGCGGCACCTATGGCCATTCAGGGGCCTTCTCATTGTGCTTCTAAAGAGCGATTGTGTGCCATGCGTGTCGGTGTGAGCTTGTGTGTGTGTCGCTACAATGGTCGAGGTTAGGGGGGCCAGCCAAAAATGGCGGAATATTCTCTACCGCCTAACAATGGCCAGATGTATCAGATTTAGAGACAACTTTTGATACCCCACCTGATTTAAGAATGATTGCACGGCTCCGCCCATGGGGACACGGCTGTCTGGCTCATATGTCACTCTGATTTGTATCTCGACGCTTAAATTAACCAGGCCGCCGGCATCCACACACCACGGCCTGGATTTGTGACGCACCTGTGCTCGGAGCAGACGTAGCTTCATCGCGGCGCTCGTGTTTCTTCCCTCGGCAGACGCGTCCCCGGCCCAACCTGAGTCTGGCGAGCGGCGGCCCGGCCAGGGCAGACGTCTGGGGGAGTGCGGTGGCCGGGACAGACCAGGGACAGGAGAGGGGCCTTCTAAATCAGCCAGCAATCCAAAGGCCCTCCATAAATCTCCCAAATGGGCTCGGGTGGGGGACGTAAAGCACACCTGCAAGACTTATGTAAGTCTTATTAAACCATAAATTGCTAACACCAGCCCCATGCTGGAGCAGCCCTCCGCCGGAATAAATCTCGGAGTGCACTCGGTTAGGAGAAAGAGAGTGAGAGTGAGAGATAAAGAGCGAGCGAGGGAGGGGGACAGATATAGGGGAGGTTAAAGGAAGCGCTCGTCTGAAGCAGGAAGAAAGAGGATACTCGGAGTATGACAGCGTAGCATTGCAGTTTGATGATAGGCAGACAATAATGTGCTTTGATTGGAGCTAACGGCTTAACACCTACCCCAGCTGCCTGAGAGAGTTAGATGGGGGGCGGGGGGGTTGGGCAACCAGTCCAAGACTTTCTCGCTCACTCCGCTGTCCATGTAGATCAGCCGCAGCCACCAGCCACCACTAGACCGCCCTTCAATAGGGCCGGCCTCAATCGGCTCTCATCCCTGTCGGCCCGCAGCTTGGCTCCATAGTCAGGGGGACAGAGTACCAGCCGTGTGTGATACACTGGCATATTTGTCGGATAAAATCAGAGTTCCTGAGCTCCCTGGCCCTGGTGAATACCCCCCTCCTAACGCCCACGCTCTCCTCCCTGCCTGGTGAGGGACCCCTGAATTAAACATCAAAGCACACAGGAGCGCCCCAACTGCCATAAATAACAGTGCGCACAGGGAGGGGAGGGGACAGATATTCAGATGGGAAGAGCAGGCCACCAGATCCCTCATACACACGCTGTCAGAGCAGATTCATTTGTTCACAAAATGGGCGATGTTGTGCGAGGTTATTGATTTCCGCATGCCATCTGTCTTCTCCCAGGTTTTGGCCAGCGTTCCCTGGCACTCCCCCCATTCTCCGACAGCCCAGGTGTACGGGAGGGGGAGTCAGACTATGACTCGGCTGTGGAAGGCGGTTTGGGATGCTTAAAGCTCAGTGCTGGGTAGTTAATACTGGGCAAAACAACCTACAACAACCTAAGTCAACATACCACCCCAAAACATGCATAACATATCCTCAACTTTGATGTTAAATTGATGATTGCTCTCGCAGCTGTTCATGAGGTGTTCTCTGTTTAATAATCCGGGTGGCTGTGCCAGACGCACATTTGCCACAGATACATTGACTCTCACTAGATCAGGCCCACCCTAGGTCTCCTCCTCCAGCTAACAAGACTGAAGTCATAGTGTACCTTAATACAGAGCAACGACTTGTGGTGGGCTGGCTGGCAAACATGGGGCCCAGCTGTTGCTGTGTGTTTTTGCTCAGGCAACACATACACACACACACACACACACACGCGCGCGTGCACACTCACTCACTCACTCCCTCAAACACACACACACACACACACACACTCCGGCATACCCTTGGTGTTGGCACTTGTGGAGGGCACATGTAAATTATAATGGCGACGGTAAACAGACTTTTCACGGGGAATGTAGCATGCTTGTTATATTTGAAGTCTGTGCTTTGGGTGCTACTGTGCTATTCAGGCAGTCTGAGGATGTTTGTGCCTGCTGTCTGCCCTCCGCCTCTGTGGTGTAGACACACACACACACACACACACACACACACACACACACACACACACACACAAACACATAAACACACACACCACACGCATGCGTGCATGCACGCACACACACACATACACACGCACGCACACACGCACACACATATGAGGTGTGAAACGTGCCATCCCCCACACACGCAAACACACACACGCAAACACACACACACACACACACACACACACACACACACACACACACACACACACATCATCCACACTCAAAGCAAAAGGCATTCACAATTACAGTTTTGGGTTGCAGAGGGACGTTTTGCTGTCTAGTGTCTACCAAAATAAAAGAGGATGCCTCTACAATGATGGAATGTTCCATGATCACACAGAGTTTGTTGTCCTCATGTAAAAAAATGTTTTGCATCAGCTGCAGCTGCGTGCCTTAACCACAACAATCAAGGTTGTAAACAACATTTTTACATTCTGGACCTTTTAGTGTTCAATTCAGAATTTGTTTTGATACACAGTCATGATACTTATACTGTAAGTAGTGTCAATTTATTGTTACTTTTTCATGAGTAAACAACCACAATGACATCTGCTGTTGGTGATGATCACATAATCAAGGGGTCCAACAGATGAATAGCTATCTCATGGAGCAACGCTGCTTTTTAAGGTCACCATGTTCAATTAGCTTCCCCAGAAAGCAGGCTCCGTGGTCCCATTATTTGCACTGTCATCCAGTTGCCCCAAAGTTATCAACTTCTTAATGGAAAAGGGGAGCATGACATTAGTTGTCCTGATTTTTGGTTGAGATCCCCAATTGTGTCCTAATGCAGGTCAAAAGCAGAAAGAATGGACAGCCATCATGTGTGGTACCTTCTGGGATGGGGAAATCACTCTTTCCCCCCCACCTCTTGATGGGAATAATCATGGTGTGTCCCAAACACCTGCGCTTCGATTGCCCTGACCAGCAGCCCAAACGAGTACAATTAATGACAATTACCCTCCAGGTGTCACGACATAGCCATTAACTGATAGGCAGCTATCTGGGGGAGGGGGGGTTAGGCGTTTGTCCTCCAGGTAAATATGTAATGATTACAGCTGTAACACAGCAGGGTGGAGCGGGCCATGGCCACTACCACTGCAATCTATTTGTGCTTGCCTCTGCTCAGCGCGGCTAAGCAGGCTCGACTAAACGGGATGGATGGACTTGATTCCCGGCAGCCGGGCGGCGGTAGTAACTAAAGGTGTGCGGGATTCCTCATCAGACGAAGATCAAAGTGGATGTGGCCCAGAAATGGTTTCAGCACACACCTCTCTTTCTCGCTCTCTCTGAGTTTGTTCGTGTGTGTGTGTGTGTGTGGGTGTGTGTGTGTGGGCGTGCGTGCGTGTGTATGTTTGTCTGTTGTTGTTGTTTTTGATGCTGTTATTGTTGGCATATTGCACCTTCATTGGCTTCTAGGATGTTGAGCCTTCTTTGTTTGCTAAAGTTTCCTGCTGCGTGGTGGTACGCTAGCATGACTTTTTGGAGGTCTAATATATACAGGGTGATCATGGTAATTAGCCCTATAAAACAACATGTCGTATAACTGCCTGTAGTCAGGCGGCGGATGTGGACTAGTGTATTCATTCTGGGGCAGGCTGCAGCAGCAACAGCAGCAGGTTAAGCTGTAAACCCAGCTAGGGAGCCCAGTGCCCATGCGAGAGATTTCTCAGGTGCAGGAGTCAACTTTAACCCCTCCTCCTCCTGTGGGCTCAGCGCCCTTTCCCACTGAACCTCCATTAGCATAAAGGCATTAAAATGTGAATAGGAATTAATTTGGACTTTCCCCTCCATAGGAATTAATGGAAGTTTGTTCTGCCTGCACCTCTCAGGCGGCGCTCCCTCCACCACGGTCTATAAATATTAATATTAATATGGCATCACATTTAAAGGTAGCGCTTGGCTGAAGCCGTATACAGAATATTATTAGAGATCACGATACATTTCTCATGAGAAGTACACTCAGGTGAATGCACTGCCTTGCCGTTGTGATCTGTAAAATCCAATCTTCATAGGCATAAAAAAGAAGTTATTTTCAGAGAGACTGAAGATTAGCAGGGCCGAGTGGCTTCTGACTGAAGCCATTAGTCAGGTGTGGCTCTGAACAGAGAGCCGAGAGACGGGCCCTGGTCTCCCTCTCTGTCTGGGCCCGCAGCACAGTCACACTACAGCGACACCATTATCCAGCCCAGCAGATCATCTCAGCAGATAAGCGTTGTCGCCGTAACAGTCTAGTCACTCACATAATGGCAACCACAGAAGATGCCTCCAATATCCCCTATATGCAAATGTGTTTTTTTTTTCTTCGGGTACCTGGTCTTTGTGACTTCTTCAGCGAGTTGTATCTTGGTACTTAGGGGTCTTGAGTTTTAGCTGTGAGCGCATAAAAATGTTGCCGTATAAAGCAACCCCCCTGCAAAACTCCCCTCCCCCCTCCAGTTAAGGAGATTGTTGGTCCACAATACAAATACAAAATTTAAAATTGTGCTATTTACATAAATTACCCCTAGTTTACTTGTACACAGGCAGGACCTGCCCTGATTGTTGAATCAGTATTATGATTATCGTTTCAGTCTTCCCCATGTTGTACTGTCTGAAGCAGTGGGTTGGAGGGGAGGGGGGTGATTGGGTGTCAATATATTCAGCAGCTCCTCTTTACCTCCAGCTCTTCCTGCTTAAGGAGTGCTGATTCCGACAGGTCAGCGCGGTCAAGGTGAGCCATGCCGCCATTGCTGCGGCTGATCCCAGGGAAGGAGATAGCCGGGCCAGGCTTCAAAGCCCCACTGTGTGGGTGAGAGCTGCAGGCAGCCACCGTACCAAGCTCAGTCTACAGCGCCGCCTTTAATCTTTGCCCCGCAATCTTTTCTCCACTCTCGTTTAGTCACTCCATTCTCACTTTGTTCTGGGTGAACGAGGGTGTGAGGCCATAAATGCATGATGTAAAGAAAAGAAAAGTACAACCGAATACACAAATCAATTACAGGGTTAAAGTGGCTATGGGCAGCTTGACGTTATGTCAATACCATTCACATGTAGAATGATAATAGACCAAAACACGTCTCTTTTATGTACTTTGTAGAAGTTATCTCGGGGTGAAATCCCCATTGACAACACACACTACAGGCAATAAATTACCCATTTCAATGATACACTACAGACAAAGGAGGCAGAGTTTTTTAAGCTGGTAGTCAATACACATTTAAAAAAAACAAGACCAAAAACGTGTCGTGAACAATGCTATGTTTAGACACTGATACGGTGGTGGACGTCAAATAACCAGGAGTGCTTTGTAATAACGATACAAACAATATTTACAAACCAAAAAGGTTTGGCTAGGGCCGGCCTCACGGCCTGCGGTGTGCAATCGTCCATGCTGTTTCAAAGCTGTCAGAGCTGGGGTTATGTTTGTGCATGGGGTCAGTCCTGTAGCAGGCTGGTCCAGGTCGGTCCACTCCCCTCTGCCAGCCACCCTCGTCAGGCTAGCCCTCTCCACCGGCATCCTGCTCCTCCACAATCCCCATAAACTCTCATAATTGTCGCATTAAACTTGAGTTTATTATTTTTCTCCAGGTGCAGGTGTGCGGATGATATGAGCCCCAGGTTGCATTTACATACAAATTGAAGGTTTTTTATTAATCAGGCCGGCAGCAGGAATCAAACGGCAACACTCCATCAGCCCTTTAAATACATTTGGTGACATTTTTACCGCGCATTAGCATGATAGGGCAAGCGGAGTATAATGTACCAATGATTGCTTTTCCATTGAAAGCACAAACGGTTTCATTTTTCCTGTCATCTCAAATAAGTGTTAAAGAGGGTTTGGAGGCTATTGTGCGAGCGCCGTATGCCGGGGACTTGGGACCGCTGATGGCCATATTAAATAACCATTAGCGCCTAAGCTTAGATCATTGTGGCATCCGCCTCCTCTGAATTTATCCTGTGATTTCAAATGAAGGCAAGCTGTGCCGCCTTTCATAAAGTGCTCCGGCCCTCTCCATTTTTCCTCAAACAAAATGCATTACAACGGTAATTTTGTGACTGTTAAGATAACTAGCGTTAACAAGCACTTAATTAAAACGTACAATAAATAGCCGGCTGCAGCCTTATCTCCCCTCCGGAGCGGCAGTGGTAGGAGGCTCCAGTGCGCAGGCCGGCTGTTCCCCAGCTCGTTTGCAGATTAATTGCTTTTCTGTCTGGCGAAGGCTGCCTCTTCTGCAGCCAGATCGTAAATAGCCAGATAGGGAGTTTATCAATCAGGGCTCTCTACCTCACCGATCTCCTGCACACACACACACTCACACTCACACACACACACACACACACACACACACACACACACACACACACACACACACACACACACACACACACAGCCATGTCTGCCTGTCAAGGCCTCTCACACTGTCTATCACACTGCACACTGGACAATATACCTGGAGGTTTTCACCATGCCCTGAAACTTGTGTTTAGTGAAGAGCTGGGGTTCTGTGGGCTCAGTGTGATTGTGTCGGACCTTAAAAGCTGCATGTTTGGCTAGCACGGTTACAAATGGCTGCTATTGTTTGCGCAAACGCTTTTGCAACCCTTTTTTTTTGGACAACGTATTTATGGCTGCTCGTGTACATTGTGTATCCCTTTTCTAACAACAGGACATCCATGCCTTTCTGTGCTATGTTAGGGACAAGCGTGCATCGCGGAGGATAATCAAACACGAACAATGCATGAAAAGCAGCCGGGGTTCTGAGTGGCGTGGGAGACCCAAGCGACGTATTTGCTGTAATAAAATGAAGAGTGCTCGGCCCCTGGGGATCAGGTTACGGCTTCGACATGGGGCCCCAGCCACCTCGTCACAGCTTTATGGACTCTGGCCCTCAAAAAAGGGGCCCGTGAGCCCCTTTGTTTTGGAAAGGACCAAAAGATAACAAGTCAAAGACAACTTCCCCCAGCTCCTGGGCTGCCTCCTGGAGCTTCCCTCCGCCCGTGTCCCACCCTTAACCCCTCGGTGATAAATCTGCCCGGAGAGCCAGCGTGGGGAAAGACCCCCGTGCTGGAAGAGCCCCATGGCTCCTGCGTGACACATCCTGTTTGTCCAGGCAGGGCCTCACCAATGATCTCTGCGGTCATCATTTATGAAACGACCCCTTCCCTCCCCTCGCTCTATGATTGGACGTGATCATCCATCAGAGTCGTGTCCTAATTTCACCCGCCTGGGCAGCTGTTGTTGGGGCTGTATTTGTTTGGCCTCTTGAGTTGCTCGTGCTCCAGAGAAGGCGGATTGTCCACCCCGACACCAGTTCTACCGCGGCGAGGAAAGTCATGTCACACTGTGCACATGCTATGCAGCTTGACTCTGTTGAATAAACACTGATTTGCCAGGCAGGTTTAAACAAACATGTCCTTGTGCTTGTCACATAGATTTCCCATGGCAGGGGAGCGATTGCTTTGTTTCCACAGTCACCCCTCCATGTTGTATGACTATGGGAAATTGGAAATGATAGTTGTGGAGCAGCAGAAACACTCCTGTGACAGTGTGCGAGTGCTGCAGGGCCCTCGGGGACCTGAGGGCCCCTCTGTTCCTCAGGCGGAGCCTTTCTATGTGTGAAAACACCATCAGACTCCTTGACAGGCAGCGAAGGCTGTCTTAGGCTCGGTTGCTAGGCTTATGCTAATGCAACCTACCAGCGGTGCCCTGCTAAGGTGGTGGGCGGAGAGCCATGGTGGTCCGTGGGCCTGTGGGCTGTCTAGCGGGAAGATTAGAGGGGAAGCCACTCACAAGCAGGGCTCCAGTTATCAGACTCACTTTGGCCGGAGTGATTTATGATGTGGGAGCATGATTAATGTTGTTGTAAGCGAAGTCGGCGGCTAAGGGTGGGGGGGGGGGGGTGTTGGGGGGTCGTTCTGTCCTGTCAGTGCCGTCCCAGAGACGGGAAGCGTCCTCTCACTGGGGAAAGAATAACAGGGGGGGACAGCGCTGGGAGCTCTGATCAGGGGGTGCATGCGTCCCGCGGCCGGCCTGTCGTAAATCAGCCGCTCCACTCTCCGCTGCTGGTTCTCTACAGCCAGCCTTTAGCCATGGCATCCTGGAAGCAGTTTGTGATAGCATCCCTCAGCTGCTGGGCCAGCCACCAGTCTATGCGTGTCCCTGGCCTGCGACTCAGTGACGGGCTAATGGGTCCAAGTGTTTGTGCCGCTCACCGATTGTTGGGAAGCCGATCATCATGGCCCACTATTTATACAGTCGCAATAGATTTGAATCCATATCCATATCAACAGCTGACTGACAGAGGGTAACCAGAGATGCCGTGGCATCTGCTACAGAGAGCTAAGTGAACACGTTGTTATGGTCTTACCCAAAGGGGTTGCCTTATACTTAATAATCCTTGTGGAGTCTGGTATGCTATTCAGCCACAAATAAACACCTCCCACACCGCAATACACCCCCCCCCCCCCATGCACATACACCCCAATCCACTCACCCTGCTCCCCGCTTGCCTCGCCTCTCACCTGTCAATGTAGAGATGCGGGCTCTGCGCCTGATTTGTGTGGCCATGTTCCTGAATAAATCCCCCCAGCCTCCAGCGACAGTAATTCAACACAGAGTATATTTTCCATAAATAATTTGCTGCTCATTGATTTCCAATGCGGTGAGAAATATGCCAGGCCCACCTTGGGGGACTGGGGATGTATCAGGTGCTCACTTTGAAGTGAAAGTTGTGACAGCCACAGCCCATATCTCGCGATCACATGTCCCGGCCTGTATTTATGGCTGTTTGGAGGGCCACTCGTCAGGGCCAGGAGGCATCTTAAAGCAGGGCTGGCCCAGGGAACAGGAGACCAAACCGGGCCACGGTTGCTGGCACACCATGGACCCTGCCTCCAGCTCACAATACCCCGCCCCACCCTGCCCTGCTCTGGGGATCCTGACATCTCTGTCCCTGGGTAGCTCTAAGGCGGAGACACGGTAATGACCACTGCCAGAGTTCAAGGGTCAGGGGTTAAAAATCAATGGCCCATGGCCATTCTCCCTACCGCCACCCCACCACTATAAGTCTGCTAGCTCTGTCATCGGGTGATTAGATGTGGTCATTTTGCTGCTGTGTCACCTCCTGAGTGATCAGCTTGTGGATTGGCCCTTTTCTTCGCACCTCTGAGACGAGGTAGCATTGATGAGTTCTAATTGGTCTGTCCCTTGTCAGCTGTCATTAGGTACTCATTTAGCACTATCTGATGGTGTGGCTGATCACACCGAGGGCTAAGGAAGTGTGTGTGTGTGTGTGTGTGAGTGAGTGATTGTGTTGTGTATTCGGCTGTTGAAGGGATCTGTGTGCACACCTTAGGTGTTGCTGTGCTCTCTGCCGCTCTGATCAATAGAGATGAAAAGTGGGTAACCTTGCTATCACTGAGGTGAGCACGGGCTCTTTCCTAAACCTCAGGTCAGTGTGAAAGACTAACAAAGTCTGTCACCTGGCGGACTGCTGGTCTACAGGGGAGACCCTTACCAGACCTGCCTAACACCTGTCTGCCCTCCATCTCAGATACCACCAATTCAAAATACCTTTCATGCCAACCTTGAAAAGCTATTTTGATATCACTGCATGCAATTCAATGTGGTATTGAGACCTGTCAAAGAGTTCAGAGCTGGGTTTCTGCCATGTTGTTAGCACAAAGTAGCCCGGTTTTGGATGTCGGCCCAGTGACGGCAACAGAGAGCTGTTAATTTTAGCCTCTGAGGTGGCCATCGCAACCAGACCCCTCTCGCATGGCTGGGCCCCTAAACATATCTTCATTTAGTGAGGGACTCCCCTGCTCAGGATTATGATCGATGTCAGCTAATGCGCGTGGCGTGTGAGCTTGCGTACGTGCTCAGGCCCCCTGTGCGCTGACGCGGCGGCTGGTGTAAATCTCTGCGCGGGCCCTTCAGTGGGGTCTTGTCTTTGGCCCGGATCTTAGAGATACGATACGGCCCTGTCGCTGCCTGAGTGGATCTATCTTAAGACTCCACATGGTGGTCTGGCATTCACTGCTTCCCTGTGGGCCTGGGGAGGGGAGGAGGGGGAGGCAGTGGGAGGGATGCCTGTGGCCTAGAGTTACCCTCCAAACACCGAGCGCTCCCCCCACCTTCAGCCCCGCTGGGTGGCACACACCCACCCACACACACATCTAGATCCACATCCGCCCAGCTTGGACCGGGAGCCGGGGTCATGGGAAAAGCTCTTTTTGATGTCTGTACAGAGTATTGACAGTGTATGTCCGTGTTGGCCTTTTGTTTGGGGAGAGGCTCCTGGGTCCTTCACCCACTCACACACTGGTCCCCGGCGCGGCTGACAGGCTGTCTCACTCTCCTCTCTGGGGCTGGGTAGGTGGGTGTGAGAGGGCTCAGCTCAGGGCTGCGGTGGGGGGGATCCTGGCAGAACCCGGGGCACGGCAGATGGTGGGGCCAGGCAGGGGCCTTCCTGGCCGAGCTGCGTTTGACCTGCCACGCGGAGAGGGAAAGGGGGGTAGGCCACAGGGACACCGCGAGGTGACTTTTACTTTGTCCGCCCCGCTCCCACCCCTCTCCCAACTCCCAGTAGGCTGGGGCTGTCAGGCAAGGCCACCAGGAGAGAGCCACGGCCCCTGTGCTGCTGCTTTTAAAGAAGGCCACAGTAACACATGCCAGGAGAACAACTCATGGCCTGTCTCCCTGACACTCTGAGTGATTTTATGTTAACGGTTCAGTCTAGACTCGGACATTAGCTGTTGTGCGGCAGTGGCAGCGGAAGGGTTTGCTTTGACCCGTAGGATTCCGTTGAGGTGCGTCCCCGCCAATTCGCGGGAACAATCATGCCTTTTTTGGGCCTGGCAACGAGGTGCTTTTCAGGTCGCCGAGTACACACACACAAACATCCACACAACGAGAGAAGGGAGAGATTATGAGAGAGAGTGAGAAGCAGGGTGAGAGAGAAAGAAAGAGCGAGAGATGGAGAAAGGGATAGAGAGGAAGGGGGAAGGGGGGTAGCCAAGTGAAGAGCGTAGCATGTCCTAAAGGAGGTAATAAGCAGGCTGAAGCCTGATAAGGATAAGCTGTCCCCCTGGCTCTGGGGAGCCCGGTTGCATCCCTCCTTCTGCCCGAGAACAGCCACCTCCACCGAGAGCTGGGGGAAGAAAGACAGAGAGAGGGAGGGGAGGTGTATGAAGTAGGGGGGAGGGAAGAGAGGGAGGAAAAAGAAGAAAAGGGGGAGAGGATGGAGTTGATAAAGAGGCTGAGCGACCCTTGCTGGTTTATGGTGGCTGAGCCCCCCATCTGTTGGGAATTATAGGAGGAGAATGGAGAGGACATTGACCTTGCATTATTTATGTTTAGTGGTATTGGCACGAGCAGCCGCCGCGTCTTATTGTGTCTTCATAACGAGGAGTCACAAAGAACCGGGGTGAGAGGAAACGTCCCATAGCTCTGGTGCATTTGTCTGTGAGTGTGCGTGTTTCCCTGTGACTGAGTGTGTGTCTGTCTGTCTGTGTGTGTGTGTGACACAGAACGTTGACTGAACAGGGAGAGTCAAGAAAGCCCCTGTGTCCCACACACACACACACACGTGCGCACACACACACACACACACACACACACACACACACACACACACCCACACCCACACACACGGGCATGTCCCGCGCGCGGCGGCGTCAATGAAGGTGTTAACAGTGTGAGTGAATGGAAGGGAAGGGGAGGCCACGCAGGGTCAGCTATCATTTCCTGAGCTCCGCGTTCGTTTTCTGAAGGCAGCCGGGGGGCCAGGGGAAGCACGGAGCCACGGAAAGGGGCCAGCGGCGCACAGGAACCCAGTGCACCCAGGTAGGCGTCAAGAAAAAAAAAAATAGACACAAAATAGTTTTTTTTTCCTCCGGCAAAAACCCTATGTCATGTCACTTCCAGTGTGGCGTGTCTCTCATCACAGGGGGACTTTCTGAAACATGTCTCTGAAGGAAATGCTCTTACACATAGGCGCACGCAAAGACTACTCTGCAAAACCCTCAACGAGCAGAAAGTCAGATATTGGAGCTGGCTGCAGCTGAAGGCCCCGTTGTAAACAGATAGGCCCTCTCTTATGAAAGCCCAGCGTGGTGCAGCCTGGAACCCCACCCACTCACCTTTCACCCCCTGTGCCTGAGCCCCTGTCAGTTTCCAATGTAATTACACACACTCCACATATAAACAGCCTCACCCTATCATTAGCCTGTCTGGTTCCACCCCCTCATCACACACCCCTGTTCTGAGAACAACCTGCCTCCCGCTGACTGCTCTGTGTGTGTTTGTATGTGTGTGTGTGTGTCTTTCTGTTGGGTTTTGCGTGAACATCTTTTAGCTTGAATGTAGGCGTGTGAGTGTGCATGCGGGTGTGTGTGTGTGTGTGTGTGTGTGTGTGTGTGCGTGTGTGTGTGTGTGTCTTTGAGTCTTTGTGCCTGGGATGTGGAGATTTGTATAGCGTGTTAGTCACACTCTGTGTTATCAGCGTCTCTGTGATGAGCATAAGCATAGCCTGAGGGGGACGGAGGGAGTGTCACAGATGGTACAGTGTCAGGGTCCCTAACTAGGGTTTAGACGACGCTAGGAGCTTCTGGGCACTTTTCACAGGGTTAACCCCCACCGCCCTCCTCCTTCCCCTGGCAGTGCCACGGTGCCACACAAGGCCCAGGCGAGGTTACCCCTTTGCCCCTTACCCGACAACCCACGCTGGAAAGCATTTGAAGAGGCCCACCAAATGTGGCAATCGATGATTCCCAGAGCCCTGGTCTAATCCTATTATCCTTTTCCTTCAACAACCTGGAAGGGACAAGGGGCGGGATCCCGAATGTCGGCAGCCAAGAGAGCCGCACAGGGCCTGCCCCTATCGCTGTGAAAGCGGGCTAAGCCTGGGCACAATAGGTGTGTAATTTCAGGTTTTTGTTAAGCCAAAATCCAATCACATACATGACTGCTAGATCACAGAGAGACACAACAGGGAGAGGGAGCTGGGGGCTGGAGGTGCTCCTACCTCACACAAACAATCTCCACGCAACTGAGACACCATTGATGGCTGCCAAGCTAACTCACCACAATGAGATTAACCTAGCTCCCTCTCTCAGATCTCCATGCACTGGGAACGGACTGACACCTACCTGACAGGGCTCGCATTTGAAAGAGCGGCATTCAGTGGATTCCACTGGCCTTTACCTGAGGGCTCGTCTCCTGGTGCATGCCACAGCAACACATGAAAAGAACTGAAGTGGACTAACATGGCTGGAGAACAGTGTAGGTTTCGCATAGCGACAAGGCAGCCAGCGCTTGTCCGCCCGTCTCTCTAATAACCACGTTTCTGCCTAATCAAATCCAAATGAGAGGGAGCGGTTTTAATTTCGCCGTGTTCATCTCGTAAATGCTTTCATAATCACTTGAAAAGATCGTCTGAGTCTGCAGTCTCCTCCCGAGACCCAGTGAATCACAATTGAAGATTTGTGGTACAGTTCACAGTTTTGTTTTGCCTCTTGTTTTCGCCTATGATAAATGAAATGAATACATGTGTTTAATATTTGAAATGCTGATATGAATAATGTATGACTCCTAGGCAGATTAAAAGTGTGAAAAAAAGAGAGAAATTCTGTAATCACCGCTACACAAATTCAGGACAAGTGAGAATTAATTTTTAACTGCCTGAGTCTTTGGGTCTCCCTGTGATGGTTTGTGTGTTGGGAACCATTGAGTTAATGGTCTGTATCTTGACCTCATTCCACTAAATCAGGTTTGAAAGGGATCCTTTGAAGCGCATTGCTGGCAAAATCAAACCTTAGCGTGTGGACAGAAAATGTAATGTTACCTAACAAAGAAGTCCTAAACCATACATGCTTGTGGCAGACGCGATCATTACCATCATCATAATTATTATTCATGTAAGCCAATTAATGCGTCTGGCACCTTTTCTCTGACGACTTCATTAGCCCGGTCTTAAAGCAGAATGGACAGATGCTAAATCTATAGCCGGCCCAGATTAGCAGCAGAGTGATATCTATTATTGATAAAGGTAGTGCTTCCCACAGCATCACAGAGCTCTGTCTCTGGTAGCCCAGAAAATCCTTGAGGAACACAGGACAGAGATTTACAACTTCCCAATGGGGTTTAAAGTGTTAATCTTCAAAGACATGGAGGTTTGTGTGCTGTATAATGGGCCTTAAAGGGGATTCAAATGAACACTGCCTGGTTGGGGGTTTGTCTAATAAACTCTGAGTCATGTGACCCCTCTAGGTGCCCTCCCATTGTCTCTGCCAGGGAGCATGGCACCCAGTTCTGTGCAAATGGCCCTAAGACTTTGTGTAAAGTCAAATAGGCAAAGGGTCGCAGAGAACAATGAAGTACTTTCCCCTTCTGATATTGAGACCTTGTCCGAAGAAAAGACTGAGGATTGTATTCTGTCATTGTGTTTTGAAAAGTTATTTATTTAATATTTCTGTTAAATACAATGTTCAGTATAATCATCTGCTTAATCTTCTTCTTTCAATCAAGCATCTGATCCATTTGACTTTCTTAAACATTCTGAAGAATTACCCATACCTGGTCCTGATTAAAAAGACCCCAAACTGTTTTTACTCCAAGTACATTAACGTGGGTTTTTATATATATAAGATGCGTCCCTGATCAAAAGGGCTAATTTAAAAGATATACATGAATAGCTAAGACAAAAATAGCATTTATCACGATTTTGGGCTTCAAGAAACTCGCTGTGAATTGTCAAACATAGTATTGTCATACAATTTACAATTATAATATATGAAAGAAAAAACATCTTCAGAGGTTTCCTATGCCAAAGTACACATGGTAAGTTGACTAGCGTCATTTTGTAAAAAAAAAATAAAGTTTCCCTTGAGCCATTGTGTGTCCAACCGTTTTACTTGATAAAGCATGATGAAATCATTTAACATCCAGTTAGAGTTACGGTTAAATCCCTTGCAGTTTTGATGTATGCTGAACTGCAAAATCTCTAGAAATATCACATTCATATTCAGAATAAGGCAAGTGAGGGTGTTGGAACTGCAAGTTGTAATGTCTGCTACTGTGATGTTAATGGGTTCAATATGGATTGGTGCCTACTTCTGTACTATATAGGCCGTGTGATGTCATACCATCGCACTCCATATGAGTGTATGCCAGTTGTTAGGGCCTGATACTGGATGAGTAGAGGCCGGTTGTTAGGGCCTGATACTGGATGAGTAGAGGCCGGTTGTTTGGGTCTGATACTGTATGACTGGAGGCCGGTTGTTAGGGTCTGATACTGTATGACTGGAGGCCGGTTGTTAGGGTCTGATACTGTATGACTGGAGGCCGGTTGTTAGGGTCTGATGCTGTATGAGATGAAACCTGGAGTTAGGGCCTGATACTGAGATGGGAATTGGATAGAGATGAGATGGAGGGATTGACTTGTGATAGAGTATTGGGCTTCTTGTAATTGTAAATGATTACAGTCTTTACACTGTCATTGAGGTTCCTTATCTCTCTTGCCTTCATTGCTCTCTCTCTCTCTCTCTCTCTCTCTCTCTCTCT
>JAVQJS010105757.1:0-13482 GCA_036024795.1 Galaxias rostratus | reverse complement strand
CCGCCCGCCTGCCCGCCTGCCTGCCTGCCTGCCTGCCTGCCTGCCTGCCTGCCTGCCTGCCTGCCTGCCTGCCTGCCTGCCTGCCTGCCTGCCTGCTGGACTGCCTGCCTGCCTGACTGACTGCCTGACAGCCTGCCTGCCTGCCTGCAGACATTCAACTTGATTTCATTGAATATGAAATATTCTGACAGCTAAGCTTATTAATTATGCCTCAAGCATAATATCTCACCAGGCAGCCCAAAGCCTCTTTCTCTGTGTTACCAAATGGTAGGATGTATCTTTAAAGATATGCATGCCTTGGTAAGGGGTGGTTGTGTGTGTGTGTGTAGGGGGGGTTGTTAGGTTCTATGTTTGTGTTTGTGCTCATACTGATTATCAACTTCACGGGCTCCCAGGAGACCACAATAAACTAGGGGAGGAGGATTCTGCTGATTGTTTGTGAGGATTTATTTTAATTTCTTGTTTGCTCAACCATGAAAATTCTTAAATGTTGAGAATAATCTAAGCAATGTGGTACGATTGTGTCTCTCCATTGCGGTATGTGAAATCATATATCCATATCTAAGACAATGACAACCTAGGCAGTTGGTCAAATATTCATTTTATATTCTTCATGGCCAAAGCACACTAATTACTGTGCACTGCCTTCATTGATCATCACGTCCATACTTAGTTCCTTACCAAGGTTCTCTATGCACCCAATGCATTCTGTTGTCAATTCTGGTCCTTTCAAAACTCTAGCATGGGGTAATCAAGCAAATCATTAATGTTATAACAAGATATGAAACCCTAAAACCTGAAATTTTACCTGTTTCAGAGATGAGAGCAGTGTTTGCCATGTTGTCCCGTTTCCTTTGTCTCTGAATTTTGCTGTGTGCTCCGCGTGCTACCGGACTGGAGGTAAAGCTCCTTCCCAGAAGGTCCAACATTTTACTTTCCAATCGATGGCCAGCGACTTACAAATCATGTGTATTGATCATTGTAATCATCCTGTGAAATGTAGGGCAGGACAGTAAAATCATATGCACTTAGGCTTAATAGCCCACACGAAAAGAATCATGCGCCCAAACTAGGACTGACTAATGGTATGCATATTATGCCCCAGGAAAGTTATAAAATTTTATCTATGCCATTCAGTCCATAAATCCAGAGTTGACCGTTTATTGACTGATTCAGGTGAACCCACTGTAATTGGTCAGATGTCCCTCTAGTTTGTGAGACTTAGGACCTAGTGGAGAGGGCCGCCCAATGACATAATGTGCCGGTGCTTTTTATATGTGTGTCAATACTAGATGTATTTACTAATGATGGTGCAGGCATGCTGGTGACCTGCTAATGAAGCCGGTGCATTTGTGAGAGTCAGTGGACGGGTCAAGGACTGGAAGTGGAGCTGGCTGCTATCCTCCACTGGCCATAAATACACAGCCGCGCTCCTGCTCCAAGATGACCTCACGCTGGAGCCTTTCAGCCAATCCTGAGTGAGCATGTCGTTATGGGCGGGGGACGCCTTTCACTGTGTGGTTTACCGTTTTCCCATGAGACAGCCAACGTTTTCCTTTAAATCTTTTCGACCGCAAAGAATGTCCGATCCTCCCATCGAGGATATTTATGATATCATAACCTGTATAACTGTGCACAGTTGTCTAAAAATCTAAACGGATCGTGAGGCAAAGCATCTGCTTTAAAGCATCTGTTTTCAAGTCTTTTCTCAGTCAGATGATCCAATCTATTGTTTAATAACCACAATTCTCTCTCCCATTTTATCCGCATGCATGATATGCTCATGAAAATGTATTGGGGCTGATCTGCATATTGCCGATTCCCCTGATTGCGTTGCGTTTCTGTTGTGAGTGAAGGAATGAGAGCCATATCAGGCGTTCAAAGAGAATCTCAATTTGTCCTTTTGACAAGGGCTTTTCATCTCCTCCTCCTTAGTGTAAAAGGTTATCCAATCAAAGCATATGGTGTCTATGTATGTACCCTTCTTCACCAAATGAAAAGGAGAAGGGCAACAAGGAAAGTAATTGGTGTTTTTTCAGGGCTAACACTTAGTATCTTGTACATGATACATATAAGAAAGTCGGCATGTCTTTAAGGCTCTTTTTTTCTGTACAGAAGACTAGTTAGCCTTAATCTAATCAAGCATACGTTACCTCGAAATGACTGAAAACAATACTGTCTGATACGGGCAATCAGTGGGGAATCCTACTTGAATCGTTCATTAATATTAAAGTATTCATACTAGAGAGAGCTTTCTCTGAATTCTTATGTCATCAAGCTCGCTCATAATTTAACGTTATATCCCGTGTGATTCATAGTCTTTGCCTTCACTGGCTAATAAGAGCTTCTATCAGTTTATTGTGTGAACGGAGAAGCCCTTTGATGTATTTAGGGACCAACCTAATGAATCAGTGAGTGTGGAAGCGGCCTATCGGGGGAGCTAAGCTCCATTGAAGGGAGGGGGGTATGTGGGGGTGCAACAATGCATTCTTTAGTTGCCTGTGATGGTGAACAAGTGAGGACTTAATCAACCACAATTGCCAAAAGAGCAGAGGGGCGAAAGGCATGGGGTGTAATCAAGTGTAAACATCCTATACAATGTTTAGCGGGAGATGCATGACCCGGGAGTTATGGGAGCACGATGGGAGGGAGGGGGCTTATTTAGCAAATATGCAGAAGTGCTTCTGACCCTGCAGCGACCGCAGCGCTGCCCCCCCTCAGCCCTCCTCCTAGCCTACCCGTCAGTCGTTAATCATCATTTGGAAGGCGAGCAGGCCTGTGTGAACAAAATAGTTGCATATTTCTATCCGGGCCGGCCTTTGTTTCCCAACATGCAACACTGTTTCCTCAATGGTTTTTGTACATGTTGATTTTTTTATGAATTCATTGCTGGGTTTTCTTCATCGCTCGTCAGCTGGATTCCACTCGCCCCCCTCTCTCTCTCTCTCTCTATCTCTCGTTTTGTAGGCTAGGTTACAGGGGGATTGGGTACAGAGAGAGTTGGGTGGTTGTGGGGGGAGGAGGGGAAAGGGAGGAGTTTGGATCTGGTTACTCTTGGCATTTCCCACAAAGTGATCAGCCTGAAAGTTGAGAGCATGTGTCCCTCGCAGCTAGTTTACTCCCGTTTCCAGTTTAACCTCTTATTAAACTGTCCTTTGTGCTCCCACTCTGCTGCCATGGCCCTGGTTACATTGTCATCGCCATCAGGTCAGCCAGGTTAAGGGCCAGAGGGGGCTAGGAGAGCGGCCATGCTAGCTCGTCCTTGCCCCTCCCTTCCTCCCGTCCTCCCTCCCTCCCTACATCGCTCCACTCTCATCTATGTGACACATCGGCAGAAAGGGAGAGAAGTATATTACAACAGTTTGATGAGCAGCAGGGCAATAAATTCATTAATCATCATTTTATGCTTCATCAAACTCTTTGCCAGCCCCTCCATGGGGGTTACACAAATTAGCCACTGAAAAAGCAGTAATTTTACTTCGGCTAGGTAAGTGCTTTTTGATTGCCTTCTTGAACAATGCTTCCCCTGACAAGCTAATAAATCAGATATCTAAAGTTGAAGTGCTGCTAGTGCGAACAACATTACCCAATCTCAGCCCCCCAAAACAAAAGGGTGATTGTGTGGGACGAGAGGTTTGACTACTGTTGAAGCTCTTTCACGGATTTGTTTTGGATTCCTGTTCTTTCTTCTCAGACAGAGAGGCCAAGGCACAAAGGCGTTGATAGTTGAATAAACTCAGATTTTACGCATCTCCACACACAGACAGTATTTCTTTAGATGGGACTCAACATAGAGGTTTTTCGCTGTGACCAGAGACTTAACTAATAAGAAAAGTCAATCTGATTTCATCTTGACTTCACTAATTATTGTTTGAACCTGCTCTCAGATGGAGGCTCCATGGGAAAGTAGACTGTACCTGCACTGAATCCAGGGACACTGCCAATGAATACCGACCACAGTGATCCCATCCATCCTTGCAGATGGCCATCTTCCATTCCGAGCCAAGGAATCATCCACCAGGTTGGAAACGGCTCTGTTATTGAAAAGGAGGTCAATAGCCGGTTTTCGCCTGAGCTACGGCAGCCAGCCATCTTAGCCTGTTGCAAGTTAGCGTCTCTGACCAAAGCACTTATTCCTGGATGTAGGGTCCTCGCTAGGAAGAGCCAGTGGATGGGGGCTGGGAGGCGTGTAGTTGGGTGGGTGGTCTGTCTCTGTATTACCCCCACTCTGATGAGATTACCTATTGGGACTGGCTGTAAACCACCCTGTTTATCACAGAGCTCCAGCCATCGTTCTGTCTTTGGCACAGAGCCATCATTGGATTTTTTTATTTAATTTTTTTTTGGGGGGGGGGGGGGGCAGAGAGAGAAAAAAACACTAATTGGCAAGATTGCATATGTAATCAGGAGTTAATCTCTGAAAGTTGTCAGGTGCAACAAGAAACAAGAACAAAAACAGACAAAATCAAATTGGTTTACCTTTGATTTCCTTGGACTTGTATATGCTGCTAATGAATCTGTCAAGCCGTGCGATTGCTACCTGTGCCTCAAATACGAGATGACGTTGGCCTCCCCGATTGAGTGGCGTTGGTGTTTGATTGTCACAGGGTACTCTTCCTAATTGGCATGGAAACAGTGTCACCAGCGGGGCCCACTCTCCCTTCCTCATTGTGCTACAGAGGGGAAGTCTGGTTCAGAGTTCTGAATGAGTCCAGCAGCACTCTCTCTCGTCTCCCTGCCTCATTATGGTTCTCAGCACACACCACCGGACTGAGCACAGCCCAAAATAACTTGGCCAAAAAAGAAAGGCCTCCGTTTATCTCCATCTTGGGAACCGGTCCAATTAAGTAAGTGCCCATTTGCATCTGCCAGGCTGCACCAAACTGGAAGGAGAAATGGACAGCTTCAAGCAAACAACAACAGGGCAAAGGACATGAAGGTGTTTGTGTGGGCTATTGTTGTTGTGGGCATAATTGTGCCCAATGCGAGTGAAAAGACTTTGATGGCTGATGTACCAGACTGGTGTGTGTGTGTGTGTGTGTGTGTGTGCATGTGTGTGTGTGTGTGTGTGTGTGTGTGTGTGTGTGTGTGTGTGTGTGTGTGTGTGTGTGGACCATTATAACAGCCATTACGACAGATATCTGTGTTGTAATGAGCACCAGATGTTGGGAAGAAAGGAATCATTTAAAAAGGGCAAATGTAAATAAAGCGTGGGGCAGCTTGGTGCCCCCTCAACAACACCCCCTTATCACCTCTCTCTACCCCCTCACTTATACGCTCTGAAGTCAGGGAAAGAAAACAATTCATCCATCTTCCTCATTGGCATTAAGGACATATTATTGCAGGGCTGCTGTATACCTTTGACATCTCTCCATGCAAAATAAAAAAATTAAAATGTGTGCATTGTGGAAACAGGTAATTAAAGTCTAGTCATGAATCAGAGAATGTTGTTACTACAATTTGATGTAGGTGGTCTAACGTTACCAATCTCTACCATGTTTGTATTGTTTTACTCATACATAGTAAAGTGAGCGACTCTAGCACTAATGGTGCAGCTTATGTGCTTATAAATGCTTGTAATGATTAAGTTTTCCTTTTTTATCTGTAGTCATAAACGTCCCTTGGACAAATGGGGACCATGGGGGCAGGGCACATCAGCCAAGGATTCATTGGGTTCTTTACCTCCAGTCTACAGACTACAGTTTGACACTCACTGATCTACGTGTAGAGCTTGGCTGGGACTGTCCGTGTGTTTGAGTGTGCGTGGGTTGGGGAGGTAGCCCCTCCTGAAGTGTAGGATGGAGACCCCAGCATGAGCACCAGAGAGCCCTAGCACTACCACTGAATAGAGGCCACTTCCTGTCAAAGGGTCAGGAGCTCATGAGCAGTCCCTGTCAAAGAGAATCATTTTGGAGTGGATTGTTTTATAGTTTAGGTCCAGTCTGGTGTGTGTGGGTGTGTGTGTGTGTGTGTGTGTGTGTGTGTGTGTGTATGTGTCGGTCTGCATAGTTAAAGAAGATCTGAGGATTTATGTGTAAACATGTAATGCGTACCAAAATTACATCAGTAAGTTCTCTTTAATTAAAAAGTATAATATATTTCACTTTGCATATCATTACATAAGGCTATGTTTTCAACATATCTAAGGTATTGAAGCTTGTAAAGCAATGTGGCCAAATATGTGTTGAAGAAATACCTGATGCAGTATGTCCAAATTAAACATTTTCTTGATGTGCAGCTAGTTGTTCCCATGGTGCTAATGCCAGATTGAAACACACATACTTTTTCAACTTTCCTCTTATTTTTTTTTCTGTTAAATTGGTTTAATGGGTTTTCTCTCAAAATATCAGACCACTTGAAATTATATATGCAATTTTCCCCCAGAAGACTGGGTGACAAAGAAAAACATTGAGGTGAAGTTCACGGTAAAGTGGGGTTAAATAGTTGTAAATCACACTGCCTGCTTAGCAGGGTCGGTTTACACTTTGCTCGGGCCAATTTAACACATAGCATATCTAGGACGTCTTGAAAGTACCACTTATTAAAGGAAGGCCTCCGTTACATATGTTGTTACATATGTTACATATGTGATTTATAACAATCAATCTAGAGAACATTTAGATGAAAGGATCAACATTTATACTGCTAGAATGTGTGTTCATCATCTCTCAACATCAGAACTGGAAAGGCCATTGCATTGTGCATTGAAACAGCTGTATACATTTCACATAACGGAACATGTTATTTTTTACGACAATATCGTATTATAACAAATCTGTAAACCAATATCCAACTGACAAACGATAACCAATGTTTTTACACAAGGGACCTTTTTTTCCCAATGTGTTATTGGCCCATCAAGCAGTGGCATGGTCTACAGACATTGTCTCTTCGAAATAATAATAGCACTTGTATTGCCATTACTCATTATTGGCCTTATTGGTTGCGTTCAATTGGCGCTCAGTTAAGCATTAAGGTGCATTGTTGATGTATTTTTAAATAAAGTTAACACACTTTTGGATGTATCACCAACCGAATCCCTTGTGTTTTCATTCATTTATTTAGTTTTTCAATTAGATAATTGTGAGACGATATACCTCGTTTATAGTTTCTCTCATTGCCTCACATTCATAATGACCTATTTTAAACATGAATAACATAGAATAATTGCTGTCAACATTTCTTGAACTGATGCATATTAGTGTTGTCAGGAAGGAATTGCGTGTCAATTATCAATCAGGTGGGAATATAATTTAGCCTTCAATAAAGATACATGTTTCAATTGAAATATTGTTGCCTTAATATTCACGAACATTGACCTATTTTAAAATCAGCTTTCCAGTAAGTTCAATATTAGGCTGAGCGTTCCACTTCCTGCTCGGGAATTCCGATATATGTACTTTTTAAACGAAATATAAAATGTCAACCTATTCAGACGGAAGTACGCATTCCTTTTCATTTTGACAAAAAAAAATGCAAAGAATGCATTTGTTCAGTGGGCTACTGAGCGTATGGCCTGCCCTACAATGCCAACAAACGCTGTTTCCTATCTTGCTCGTAGTTACTTTTTGTTCTTTCATTGGACGGTTTCCCCCTCCTTCACACATGGGAACTGTCTCACCCTCACTTGCATCATTGTATCTATGCATCGTTTTTGAACAAAGAACCAGCATGTCATTCAATGGTAAGAAAGACCTAGAGAGAAGTTTAAAAAAGTTAAGTTCGCATATCATTGCACTGCTTCTGTGTTCCATGATTCACTTAGGGCAACACGTTTGACCCATCGCGAAGAAAAAAATACTACCGTTAAAAAATGAAATTTATGGTAATTAAATAATCATTACATTGACAAATACAATCGAAGAGTTCTTGGATATTGTCACAAGCATGGACAGGGGCTTTCTAAATAAAGTCGCCGATAGGATTAATAGAGATAAGGCAGCCCTTTCATAAAAACCCACATCATGTTAATAGCCTTATATTTTGCAATTCATAAACAGTATATCTTTGTAAATTGTTCATGACAATAATTGTGCAATTTACAAAAATACCTCAAACACCCAAATTGCGGGTCTGAAGGCCTGTTGGAAAAATCAAACTTTGGATGACAATTCGAAAGGAGATAGAATCTCTTTAGACGTGCTGATCCAACTATTGAGCTACACTCCCCTTTCAGGAAACGAAACATATAAGTTAAAGTACGTAAAAAATATGTGTATTTAAAAAATCATTAAAATTGTTTGATGTTGCGTTGCTCAAGCTCATACACCGACATTGTACACGTAAAAAAACGAATATGCATTATTCGGAATATAATTATCTCCAATAGGCCTAGTTATAGAACGGTGGCTGCGGACAATTTTTTCCCCTTAATTTAAGCACTCATTGTCAAATAAAACGACAATTGGAGCTTTGCAACGAACACTTGAATTCCTGGGGGATAAGGTAAGAAAAACACCTAATTGTGCTATTTAGACGGCTGATGTGTTGCAATCACTGCTCCAGCACTTTCAGCACACTCTGTCAGATTAAAATAGAAACCCCACTCGACCGTGTGACTCCAAATAGAGGACATTAGGGCTAAGGGAATTATATAAAGCTCATGGGAGTTTGCAAGTCGAGGACGGAGAGTATAGTTGATAGATAAAGCTCTAAATAAAAGCAATGTGCTACTGTGCTACTAATCACTAATGTTATTGTATAACCATGTCCACGCATTTTCAAAAAATTTGTTTTACGCAAAAATATTTTGTTTAATTTTTTTTTAATAAAACGTAACTTAGCAAAATTTCAAATCCGAAGGGAAACGGACATTATACTCATAATAACTAATATTATCTGATATTAGCATTATAATATTATGGTAGTTCAAAAAAAAACAATAACTAAACAAATATAAAAAAATAATCGGGTCCATAAAGAGCCTATGGACCTGATTTAATTGTATGTGTAATATTGATTATAATTGCTTTATCTATACTTTTTTATGCCGATACAGCCCATATCTCAGTTTGTTTTTGATGTTTCAAAATGTCGGAAATCGTAAAATTTACATATTTCAGTTTGGAAACGTTTTATTCCAAAAACAAAAGTACGATATATCATGGTGACTCTCTTTTCAAAAAGGCCATCTCAACATAGCTCTTTTTGTGACAGATTAAAAATGAACCCCTTGATATTAGGAGCAAGTGTGACACCTACCTGCGGGATTGGGAAGAGAACAGCGCTGGGCTATAATGGCTGTAGAAAGTATGTGCTCTTCAATGAGTTCATGACACGCTAGTACTATTCTCTAAATCACCAATGTTTCACATCCAACGCGCCATTAGTAGTCTCCAACATTAATGATAACAGGGCAGTATGCTCAGAAACCATAAATGCATGGTTGCGTCCTTTTAACAGCTTTGCCACGCCTTGGAAATAGTAACGAGGTCTAAATTTGGCATAAAATCGAACTCATTACTGGAGTTCGCCACCTGATTGCTTTGCTTAAACACGATGCGGTTGGGGAGTAATTGGGTTAAATGGCTGTGCTTTGGTTGTATTGCAAATATATATATACATTAGTGTTGGAACTGAAATTTACTGTATATATCTCTCTATATATGCATAGTAATATGTAGCATCAATCCTAATAATTAAGAGGCATTGCAATTTTATAAAAGAAAGCAAAAGACAAGCTAAAATAAACTATTAACTGTTACGATCCGGCAAGCCTTTCACAATAAATCTTTCGTTTGCTATTTAGATCGAAGGCCTATGTGTACCTGAAATCATAATATTGAAAATAATGAATCTATGATTCAGCCTTACACATTTAAAATATAAACTGCACCTGTCATGTTCGCAAAGCCAATATATTTTTAACACATCAAAGAATTACAATTTCCCCCCAGAAAAGTAGCTGCACACGTGTTTTTCTCCATAATTTACTTCAAAGATAGGTATTGTTCATTTTAAATACAAAAATGCTACATTAAATATACATGTTAGTCTTTAATACAAATAGACTCAGGCGGTTGCAGCGATTAAGACCATAATTATTATTACATCTTTAGAATTAACCATTCAGAAACTAAGATTTGAGATAAGCATTTACTTAGAAAATAACTGTTCTCCAAATTGATCATTATTATTACGTTTTTTTGTTTTTTTTGTTTTTTCAATGCAACCACAAACAATAAATAAAAGTCCAAGTGATTGAAATTGAACTGGGTATTAAATGTTTGACATACCTTTCTTTAGTTCATAAGGGGAGTCTTTACAAAGATCTAACTGTGTTTGGCCTCTGACTTTCTGGCTTTCCCTTACCAAAGCTTCTGCTCTATTTAATACAGTCTGGTTTAATCCATTGAAATGTGCGGCCGTAGACCCCGTTCCGGAGCCGTGGTTACTGTGAAGATGTCCAAAACTGCCATAGTTCGTGTAACCGGGGTAAAAGGGGGACGTGTAGTAGATAGGCCTTGATAGGACTGCACTGTTCGGGAGAGGGCACTGGGGGGATGACCGTGATGGTGAAACTGCGTTGGATGTTATTACTGTGCTCTGACCCATCCCCGCGGCCTGTAGCACCTCACTATTGCCTTTACACCTGTCAGAGGACGTGGCGATCTCTGCAAGTGACCAGAGTTTGGGTTTAGGAGCAGTTGGGGGAGAATGAATAACAGACGTCACGTTGCTATTAACTGTGCCCGATGCATGGCTAATTTCTGACTGCTTTTCTTGAGCAATGAGCTCGTTTCCCCGAGGCACGGCTGATGGAGAAGAGGTGGTTGGTTTTGCAGACTCTGGCAGTAACTCTGTCCTCTCCTCTTGGTCTTTTAATTCCGAGTCGCTCAGAAGGGGATCCATTTCTTTGCCATGATTCTCCTCTTTAAATCTGTCGCAAACTGTATCCCCTGGGTTCAGCAATTTATGATCTGTCACGTAAGGAAAACCAGTTAAGTTACTGTGAAATAAAATACTAACATGGTAGTACGACCCATGAATCCGTTTGTTGATTTGATATTAAAGTGGCCTTAATAGAGACATTATGCCTTACAATATTAATAATCAGAACCTAATAAGGAAATCACAAAATAGGCCCATAAACTTACAGCCACTGAAAGACAATACATGAATGATGACATAAAGGCAATAATCATCATTAGCCAAATACACACCAGCTGTACCCTTATTATGCGGTTAAGATAAATGGATTGCTTAACACTGTGCATCGCCTGCAATATTAGCTCAAGTCAAATGAGGGGAGCTGAAGGTGATTATTATTTAAAGCAATTGTGCCATTATAAATAATATACCACTATTAACCATCAATCAATTTTGTTCCCTGAACGGAAATAATAGTGATGAAAAATATATGCTGTTTTATTTCTCAAACAAACCTGACTCGGTGTCTGTCGAGTCTCCCTTGTCTGTTGGTTTGTTAGGCTCGTCATCGTCGTTTTTCTCTAGATCAATGTTCTCGTCTTCCTCTTCATCCTCACTCCGATTCCTTGGCGTCCAAGTCATCTTGTTCTCCTTCTTTAGCCTCCTCCTGGCGTTTGCGAACCAGGTGGACACTTGCGTGAGGGTCATTTTTGTAATGATAGCCAGCATAATTTTTTCGCCTTTAGTTGGGTAAGGATTTTTACGGTGCTCATTCAGCCAAGCCTTGAGAGTGGCGGTGGCATCCCTGGTAGCATTTTTCCGATATGCTGGGTCACCGTAAGGGTATGAGCCCAATGGAGATGCATAAGGATGATATCCTATGGAGCCGGCCATACCCGATGTGTGGTCATACGGGGAACTCTGAAATGGCCATGCAAAAATGCACATTTGTATGAATAAAATGAAATATTAAAGTCAGTTAAACATCATATTATTGTAAAGTGATTGCTTCAATTATTTTCACATAAAAAAGCCATTATAAAATCTTATCATGCACGGACCGAAGCAAGCCAAGGCCGCACAACCAGCCACCTACACACATGAACACACAAAACTATACACGTGCACACACGTGCACTCACGCACACGTACACTCTTACGAACTTTTTATCCTTATGTTTTTGTATTGTTATTATTATAGTTTTCCATGTGCATATTTAAATTTGTAGCAGCCTTATCATTTGATAACGAACTGAAATCAAATAATACATGTGGTAACCACCAATTGTTTTATGTAGGTAATTTTTTTCAACTTTGTCCATGACCCTTTAAAGTGCTTTATTGCAAGTGGTTGCGCCTTATTTTTTAGATAGGTCAGAATGCAAGTCTTATACGCTTGTCTCTGGTGTAGTTAAGGGGAACGTCACTAGGTTTTGGTCTGAAATAATGACCAAATAATATTTGTGTTTAGATATACTATACAATATAACACTAAATTACTCAAAGAATTAGACTGGCCTGAATTGGCTTTGTAGTTGTGCGTAATTGTTTGTGGAACCTCACTATTTTCTCAAAATATACGTCAACAACATTGCAACTAAAAAATGTTCACTAAAATATAAATATTGAACCATTTACAGTTAAATCAAGATGGCCTGAATATATTTTTAATTACCTAAACTTTCTTAATCCACACGCTAAATGGTTTAATAGGCCCTCAATATCTATTCTAACTTTGCATTTATTTATAACAATTCGTATACCTGTTTACACCCATTGATTCAATAGCCTGATATGTATTACTCACTCACCACATAAGAAGAGAATGTTGCCGCGGCCGCAGCTGCGTCCGCACTGTATGGGAGATGTGAGTTGTAGCCCGGGGAAGCGCTTGTAAACGCTGTAGATCCGGCGTAAGGAGCAAAAGCAGAACCCGAAGAGGATCTCCCAAGTTCCTCGGTCCTGGGTCCCGAGATAACGCTGGTACTGTATGCTGGGCATGAATACAACGCCAAAGAAGCTGATGGCTGATACAAGTAGCCCTGTGGATACGCCATAGTGGAGTCCCAAAACTAAGCCACTTACTTGCGCACTTTTCCCTATGTTTTCCTGCGCTGTCCGAGTTCAGACATAGAGTATTGCATGAACAGAACACTGCCTGTTCTGCTGTACAATTGAACTGGTTAAAGCAAAAACAAGAATCGAGCTCGCAGTCTAAATATAATTAAATGTATATTTGGTAGCGTTCACTTCCCGTCTACCTCGCCAGCGTTTTTTCTATCCCTCCCTTATCTTAGTTGCACGCTCGCTCTCATGCCGTGCTGAAGTTTTTCGCCATCAGATGGGGGCTTTGCTTGGGAAAATGTCCTGCCAAGATGCTAAATTGGAAATTGAGGATTCTGACGCCTACTACGTTCTTCACGCTCCTCCTCTCTGGGTGTTGTCATCGAAGGAAAAGGCAAGCTTATGTTGAGTAACCAGAGCCCTGCCTAAATCGATTATCTCTCTTTCTTTCTTTCTCTCTCTCTCTCTCTCTCTCTTTCTCTCTCTCTCTCTCTCTCTCTCTCTCTCTCTCTCTCTCTCTCTCTCTCTCTCTCTCTCTCTCTTTCTCTC
>JAVQJS010105739.1:0-10226 GCA_036024795.1 Galaxias rostratus | reverse complement strand
GTGTGTGTGTGTGTGTGTGTGTGTGTGTGTGTGTGTGTGTGTGTGTGTGTGTGTGTGTGTGTGTGTGTGTGTGTGTAGGTCCGAGACAGCTGTCTGTGTAGTCAGCACTGCTGCTCTCGACAGAAAGCAGAAAATTGAGCGGGAATTGGCCTAATTGTACGGAATGATTGATGCTTGTAGCAACCGCATTAAATACACACAACACATAAACAACACACACAGTGAACCCACACACACACATACACTCTGACACATACAGTATTCACACACACTTCCACATAGTAAACACTTACACGCACACAGACACACACACACACTTCCTGTTTTCCTTAAGAGTTTTTCTCGGAAGGTACGCATATCCCCAATGGACCAGTGCGATGTCTGCTCCCCAGCTCCTGCCTTCCTCGCCACAGAGAAAACCAGGAACCACCACTTTGTCCCCGGGCTTCAGATGCGTTGGTGGTGTAGGAATTGTAGTCTTTTGCTCTCAGTGATTTGTAGTCCTTGAGGTGTTTTGGATTGGTTGTTGCTGGTTATGATGACGTGACGAGCTCATTGCGCACACGAGACAACACGCGAGCATCTGAAACCCATTATCTTAAGTTAGAAAACAGAGTGTACAGCGTGAAAGACGATGACAATGATGATAACTATTAATGATGACGAACGCGGGAGGATGATGATGGCGATGATGATAAGAGGAAGATGGCTACGATGATTACCGTGATGAAGAGAAAAAAATCCCCCCAAAAACCATCAAGGATTTGGAAAGAACAAAATGTCCCCCGTTCCTCACACGTTACAGTGAACAGCGATGCCTGTGTGAATCTTTACTCATGGGGGCCACCCCCCCCCTTCTCTAAATCAGATATAAATCTGTCTCCCTCACGTGTAATTGTCCGTTAGGATGCACATGCAGCACCTCTGACTGACAGTGTGCATGTGTGTACAGACATGCCACTCTGGCACCCACACACACACATACACACACACGCACACACACACACACACACACGCGCGCACACACACACACGCACACACACACACACACACACACACACACACACACACACACACACACACACACAAACACACACACACACACACACACACACACACACACACACACACACACACACACACACACACAAACACACATGCATGTGTATGCACACATCACACATATAAACGCACACAGTCAATCACACACATGCAGGTCCGCAGCCCCAGGTCCTCTCCATAGTCCACCTCATGGATTCCCTTTGTGGACTATTATAATAACCACAGGAGAGCTATTTATAACACCAAGAAGGAGGGGGATAAAGGGGAGAAGGATAGGGCAGGAGGGAGATACGCAGTGTGTGTGTGTTTCTGTGTGTGTGTGTGAGGGAGCGAGAGAGAGAGAGAGAGAGAAAGAGAGAGACAGAGAGAGGGGGGGGGGGGAGAGAGAGAGCATTTACCGCATTGGCCTCATTTTCACTGAAGTGTGAAATTATGCTGATGCCTATACATTTGCTATTTAATTTTCTCTCTTTATCTTTGTTATTTATGTTTTTCAGCTAAAGAATCAGCTATAGTAGCTACATTTTGTTTGAATATTAAACACCTAACATTACGCCATTACGGAACCTATGGGATCTGAAACTTTGAATTGTATAAGAAGTCCTTAACATATATATATGGCTCAAGAGGCGAGGAAAGGAACTACCCTCCCTCTCTGTAATTTCTATTGACTATGTGTAAGTGTTGGTGTGTTCGTGTATGTAAAAATAAAAGAAAGGAATATATTGTATTAGATATGGTATTATTTAGACACAACCTTGATGAAAGTGTAATTGTGGATGAGGATTTGGGCTGTTCTTATTGTGACGGGCCTAAAATCTCATTCAGGCGTTGTGTTTAAACACCAGATGCCAGGATAGCACTTGGTAATTAGACACACTTGCAAATAAACCGTGAAGGCAATGGATGTCTGAGTGTATCTGGAAAGCCCTTGGGGAATATACTGTAGTTTGTGTGTTTCCCTCTGGAAGAGAGTATTACCTCATTAGGATCAAGCAGAGGGGTTACTCCTCTTAGGCTTAGCTCAGTCTGCCTGTAACACACACACCAAGCATGTACACACATACACCACGCATGCACACACACACACACACCATGCATGTACACACACATACCCGTGTATGTGGCCTGTCGTAACACGTCACTCTCCCCACCAGCGTCACATTAAGCTTTCATGCGACAACCATCGCATTCACCGTCACCACTGGCGTCTCCATAGCAACTATGCTGAGGGCAGAATCACGAGGCAGACGTAGGATGCAGACACAAACACGTACATACATACACACTCAAGAATTTGCCACACAGACAACTGGGTATGCATTTTGTTTGTTTGTGCTTGTGTCTGTGTGAGTGTCCATCTCTCATCTCTATGTGTGGTTAATAGATATTGCTCATGGCATGGTGATAGCCCTCTGAATGGTGGCATCAGTTTCAGTAACATCAAATCCTATTTACATTTCATAAGTTTCTATACATAATACTGAGAAACTAAAGTTTACGGCTAGATACCTGAAATTAAGAACAGCAAACAGAGTCTTCAATTAACAATTTTATTAGCAAAGTCATTTTGCAGATTTGATTGATATTATCATTGTTATTATCTATATATCTTTAATTTTCAATTAGTCAGAAAGAGGATGCATCAGCACAGTATATCGTATGAGGAAGACTATTGCTATAATAAATATCTATTCATCAGAACTAGGTTTTAAAAAAAGGTTTGCCACCCCCTGCCAAAAAAACTTTACAATTTACAAAAACAATAGTGATAAAACCAAACTTGGTAGAGGCAAAGCCAATTAATGGTGAGGTTTTATTATAAAATACAATGAGATGGTTCACAGTTTTGTGTCTTTGTTCTCATGCTGGCTGAAACACCAATAGGGACCATGCAGGAAAGAGGGGCTGCGCTGAAGGGTTGCACTGAACTACATTATCCAAGATCATATAAGCCCCACAGTGGCCCAGTCCACACATGTATTTGTTTTCACAAATATGAAGGAAGATTACAATGTTTTCAATAGGTTGTGGAAGATCCCCCTAAATCAATTCATCCAACAGAGCTAGATAGAGCATTATTGTTTTCTGTATAATATTGATCTCTAGTACATTTTTATAGACTAGAAGGGATACTATCTCTTCACCCGACTGGGCCAACTTCTATTGAAGGGACTTACATTAACATATGTGTTGAACTGCTTTCAAAGGTTGAAATGAGGTAAAGTTGCACTAAATCAGATGAAATGTAGAACCACATCTGCTCTAATTCATTCACTCTTTTTTTGCTGCCTTCTTTTCCACTTTTACAGCCCTGTCATTTGAATCCTGCCATATACGTGCTATACTACAGTGTACTTGTTTTTAAAAAGGCTTGATATCTATGCTTAATTCTTTTCCTCAAGACTGAAGCAGATCATTGATTTGAGCAACAACGCAAGTCATTTTATATGTAAAGTTGATGGGTTAAAATATGCTGAGAATATACATTCTAATTGACCAGTGTTTGAATAGCACAATCAGATGGAAACAGGAATGTGTTATTAAAAATAATTTAGTGAAAAATAATGGTAAAAGATGCTTTACATTAAGCTCAACTGGGATGTAGTGGAGTTAAAATGGAAAATGGACGTTAGTTGAAGGAAGGTAATGCTGGCAGGTGGACCTGAACATCCAAAGGTTTGTGACAGACACACTGCTCAGTTAAGCTACGGGTAGACTGAATTAGATTTCTGTGAGCACAGAGGTCTGCCTTATTGTCCACAGGACATGCTCTGCATCTAGTTTGTATGTCTTTGGCAGTCTGTATCATGTGTAATTGGGGCTAGGAAGAGGGGGCATGCCCAGTCTGTCAGTTCGTTCTCCGTGACTGTGTGGGCGTGTATGTGTTTGTGTGTGTGCCTGTGTGTGTGGGTGTGGGTGTAGGAGTCTGTGCTGAGTGCAGGATGACTCATGCAGAATGTGTGGGTAAGCTCCACAGGGAAGCTTCAGATATCTGACAGACACTTCACTAAAATCGTGTAGAACACAAACACACACACTCTGAAATGAACGAGCACACATGCGAGGATGATAAGATGCTTGTGTAATGCATGCATGCACACATGTTGTTGCACACTCACACATCCACACACATGCACATGGACACACAAAGAAGCAGCAGTGAATGTGGCTCCTTTGACAAATGAGATGAGACAGGCTGTGGGAGGATGAGGACAAAAGTGTCTGTCCTGATTCATGCCAAAGCACACTCGATACTTACACAATGCATAGCAATATGCACTCACACACTCTATGCACCCACCCACCCACCCACCCACACACACACACACACACACACACACACACACACACACACACAGAAACACACAGACCATGCTAACATAATGTATTACACTACATAAGCCACAAGCTACCTCTTTTCTCATAGCAATGCAATGTACACTCACACAAGTTCCATCCTCACACTGTTATTAAGAGTAAACTTGCACCCACCCATGCAATATACAGCTCCTAATTTCAGTCGGCTTATTTGAACAATCTGTTCTTCCTTTAAAGTCCTCTTTTGGGGGCAAGAGTGTGATTCCTTTAGGGGTATGGTTCAATCGCTTACTGTTATCTCAATAGTTTCATTCTATTCCTTCCTTAATAATTTAGCATGGGCAGACTGTCTCTGACGTACATCCACTGAATAATCCTATACAGACCGGCTGCTCACAGCTTGTTGTTGCCCCGTCCTGATGCACATTGACAACATTAATGCATTTTGTACACATACAGTAGCTTCACCAAGAAGTTACACAATGTGATAGCAGAATCCCTAAACTGTCATTGGTTCCCAGGATATATGGTGGCTTTACATGTCATATAAACACAACAATACAAATTACAGGGAATAGGCCCTCACATTACATTACCGTAATACGAATTCATAATCAAAAGAACAATTTCAAACTATATGAAAAAAAAAGATAATTTCGTCGTTGTGTTATGCCGTATGATAAGATAAATACAACATATTTGACAAATAAATGTTAAAGAGTATATTACATATCCACATAGAATGTCCTAACAAACACTCCTTGGTCGGTTATTATCTTCTTATTGCCAAAAAGAAAGCAAGTACATCACGGCTCTCTTAGAAGTGAGTAACATTTTATTTGAAGTTATAGCAACTTTCAATTTGTTATTTGTAATCAATGCATCAAACAGTTCTGCATTTGCATAGTGCAGCACTGTAATTTGATCTGAACTCTATGCTATCAGGAATTATATCAAGGCCGGTAATAAGCACATCTTCAAATAAAATGTTACCATAAAGTGCCCAGTTGTTGAATCTGTCACAAAGAGAGAGTTAATGAGAATGAATAGAAACTGTGCTTTTTTAGACAAAGAGAAAGGGCCATCATCTATTTCTTTGGGTTCAAGTGTTAGGGCGTAGACATTGAAAGATTATCTTTCCCCAAACCCTAATTCAAAGCGGTTTGTGAGAGGGTGAACAACATAGCAAAACAATTCAGTCAATCGTGCATAATCTTATTGGGCCTGTCATGAGCAATGCTGTTTCATCCAAGGCCCTGTGGTTGATAGTGGGTTAATTAACTGATAACTGGGATGCAAAGCAAGCAAAACAAAGTTGAGAGCAGGATCAGTAAAAATAAATGTGTTGTTAGATGTGGATATTTCAGAACTATCAGTCACATTTCAATACCCTGTAGTTTTACAAATTTCTCACCTTATTGTGCCATGTATTGTAAGTTAACACATATTTGGATAGACACACATTAATGCTAAAGATGCCTGTCATCCTCACAATATGATTGCTTTTCTACTGTAAATCCCACTCAGGTAAAAAAAAGATTGAGGTGCAAATTATACAAAATGAGACAAAGGTACGTACATAATGGCACAGGAACCACAAACAAATATATAAATCGATATGTTAGTAACAATATTGTGCTTTTAGCTAATTTGTATTATCCAAGCTACAGTATGACCGAAAGCATTTGATTGATGATATACCAACAGAGTTGTACATATGCTTTTTTTGTTCTACTATTTTGCAAACAAACACGTGAAATTACCACCAGTTAAAAAAGTGTGTGTGCGTGTGATGATGAACCTGCATGCAGTCTTGTACGTCAATGTTTGTCATAACAAGTGCAATATGAGGCTTCTTTATCTGAGTGAGTTTCTCTTTAAGGAATGATGGGAAAAATGAACAGCCTGCCTGTGTCGTACCATCTGCTTTTTGAGCATGTGTGTGTGTGTGTGTGTGTGTGTGTGTGTGTGTGTATGTGTGTGTGTGTGTGTACGTGTGTGTGTGCGTGCGTGCACAAGAGAGAGTGGGTGTTAGACGGATTTTACATTGCTTGTCATCAGGATAACTTCATCTAGTAGCCTTTGAAGTTTAAAGGGTTTTACCAACATACATAACAGTATACACACTGTACCATGGACGAAGGCCGGGTTACAGTATGTTCTGGAGTACAAAACACACCTGGTGTATTTTTTTAACACCAGCTCACAGATAGTCATTATTGTTAAAAAAAAATGCTGTGTCTTTATTCTGTTTAGTGTATGGAACGTTCTGAAAAATTGACCAAATACTAGACTGACTGTGATATTTGGCAGCCCTTGACCTGTCTGTCCACATACAGGTGATGAGCAATGCTAAAAGAACAAGGCTGTGGGTGGCCCAACAGTTTCCTTTATCAGCTGCCAGAGGTAGCCTGGCTGTGTGGAGGGAAGAGGTTTTTCTGTATCCTTATTTGACACGGAAACCCATAGTCAAGTCATGTCAAGAATGTTGATTCTGCTTCAATTGTGATACAATTTGTGGAGTAAAAAAAACATAAATATGTGCGTGTGTGTGTGTCTGTGTGTGTGATTGTTTGTCCCTTCCTCCATCCATGCCATATTCCTTTCAATGCATATATGAAGATATGAAAAAATCATTATGTAAACATGAACACTGACAACAACATTATTATCAAAGACCTTCAGTTCAGGTCACCTGTACATCCCGTTTTTCTTGTCTCTGTGCTTCTTCATGACGGGGTATTAGCTTCACGCAAGCTTTTGAAGTGTCACAAAGCAAAAATACAAAGGCCAAAAATGAAACCCTTGTTATGTTTGAAACAAAGGGCCAAAGTAAACCGACATTCTCAGCTATGTAATCATTGATAACGCTCCAGTTCGATCATGGTTTGCCATACCCTTCATGACTTCTGGTTCACCAAAGCCCTCCTCACATCAATGGTAATCTGAGTCCTTACACTTCCTTTTCCATCTTGAACATAGTCCACAGAGCTCTTTTCTTGGGGTACCAGCTATCACAGTCAGCTCTACTTCCTTCATTGAGAAAATCTAGAGTAGTTTTAAGCCAGGTCACAGCCTTAAAAGGATTGTTGCTCATGTCAGTTAATGCCATATGGGTACCATATACCCTTCCGCTGAAATCTCCTCCAGTTGGAGTGAAGAGGAGTTTCAGGGCATTGTCCTTTTGAAACGACAACAGTTATGTATATTTGTATAGAAACTTAAACGGGCAGGGGATGAGAGGGCGGTCCAAAGCAGCCTCTGGTCACGGATCTGGGATTTTCTTTTCTCTCACTTAGAGGCAAAAAAGCTTCACAGCTCCCAAAGTTAAACCGTAACTATGAAAAACAATTACATAACAATTCTGAGATCAGTGACTAGCACTACTTGTTTTTACCTTTATAGTGGAATATAGTGGAGGAGCATGTGTAGAGTATACATGGAATATGTACATGTTTTGGTGGAGTCCACGTCTGGAGATTTAGGGGTCAGACGGCCAAGCACAGGGTTGTGAGTTGGGAATCCATGTAGCCTCCCCCACCTCTCTATTGGCTGCAATGATGTATGTACACTCGTTTTGGTAAGGGTTAAAGGAGATCTGGTTTGGCAATCTGAGTGGGAGCACTTGACAAGAAGGTTTTATATTTGCTCAGTGCCCTTCACTCACTAGAAGGATTTCATTGCCCTCAAAGATACTCGTTGATCCACTCAATGGCATTTTTTAGGGTGAGGAGGCTTTGCTTTGGAAAAAAAACATACTGTGTATCTCTAGGAGCTAGTAGGTTCAGCAATGCAACGACTTTCTCCTCCTACGCTCTCTTTTTCTCATCAGCGCAGTGATCATACAATGCAATCCAGAATATAGGTGTTTATCTGTCAGTCAAACCATGCAAACTGAATGGGTTGTTCCAGAGGAACCCCGCTGGTCCATATAAGGTTGTCCTGTGTCATGTGCATAATGACCCATCTGGTAGGTAGAAATGAATAAATAGATCTTCTCGTGCCACAGCTCCTACATCCGTCTCTTTTCCCTTTGCACGTCCCCGGCTCCCGCTCACTCGCCTCGCCTCCGTCCTTCCGACTCTTTCCACCTTGGTGCCTGTCTACATCACACTGCACTTGCCCTTCAACCTTTCGGCGCGGGACTGCTTGCCCGAGCGCTTGCCATCAATGTTGAGGCTCATGTTTCTCTTCTTGTCAAGGTTGAGGAGTTCCTGGAAGAGCTCGGTAACGTTGTGGTTGGTTTTGGCCGACGTCTCCATAAAAGCACACTTCCACTGGGTGGCCTGGGCCTCGCCGTCCTTGGTCTCCACCTCTCGCTGAGTCTCGTCGCTCTTGTTGCCCACCAACATGATGGGGATGGCCTCCACGTTGCCCTTTATGGCCAGAACCTGCACAAGACACAGATCGGGTTAGTGCTCCCTTTCTCTCTCTCCTTCTACACACACACACACACGCACACGTGCGCGCACACACACACACACACAAACACAAAGCATGTAGGTGCATCCCTGTCTCACCTGTTGGTATATAGGCTTGAGCTCCTCCAGGGACTGTTTGCTGGTGACAGAGTAGACCAGTATGAAGGCGTGGCCTTTGGAGATAGAGAGGCGTTGCATAGCGGGGAACTGGTGGCTCCCTGTTGTGTCTGTGATCTGCAGCGTGCATACACTCTTGTCGCAGCTGATCACCTGGCGGTAGGTGTCCTCCACAGTGGGGATGTAGGTGTCTCGAAAAGTGCCCTTAACGAAGCGGAGAACCAGGGAGCTCTTTCCCACTCCCCCTGCGCCGAACACCACCACGCGATAGTCATTACTCTGCTCTGGCATTCTGCCCCCTTCAGGCTGAAGATTGTATTACACCTTTGGAGGGAGAAGGAGAGTTTAAGACCAAAATAGTAACATTAATTACAGTAGCTGTGTAAGCGGTCTCAATATGGGCCAGAGTACAAATTAGAGACAATAATATTGGTACGGCTCCAACAGTTTCCCCTGAGGTTGATGCTTTCCTAATCAATACAATCTGATTGTCACGTCAGCAGTTCAGTTTCAACCCAAAAAGTACTGTATCTCCCCATCCATCAACCAGTCAGGGTCTTAGGCTTACAGTCCATCTAATCAACAGATGCACTCATTCACTATGAGAGAGTCAGGGGATGTATGTTGTATTAACTATACGATAGTCTACTGCAACTCATCTTCATTTATATGATCCAAGTGCTCAAAGAGTGCCTCTCGGAATAATGTGACCGTGTGTGTTTATGGGTGCACTGTTTTGTGCATGTTGCATTATTGATTATTAGGGAGGCTAACCTTTTTATAATGTCTTCTAAAACCCATTCCAACATTGTACATCCAATGGCATAGACAGATCAATGCTCCAGCAAAGACTGGATTTCTGTCATGCTTTGTAACCACTGTTTATGGCACTGATTATATAATGGCATTCCCCAGTACATCGGTTATTGTTCTCTCATACTATCCATCCATCCATTCATTATCAGAGCCGATTATCATATGCAGGGTCACGGGGGGGCTGGAACCTATCCCAAGCGACTTCGGGCGAGAGGCTGGGTACACCCTGGACAGATCGCCAGACCATCACAGGGCTAATACATAGACAGACAACTCACACACACACACACACACACACACACACACACACACACACACACACACACACATTCACACCTATGGACAACTTAGAGTAACCAATTAACCTACATGTTTTTGGACTGTGGGAGGAAACCGGAGTACCCGGAGGAAACCCACGCTAACACAGGGAGAACATGCAAACTCCACACAGAAAGGCCCTCAGGTGGGGATCGAACCCAGGACCTTCTT
>JAVQJS010105727.1:0-12716 GCA_036024795.1 Galaxias rostratus | reverse complement strand
AGAGAGAGAGAGAGAGAGAGAAACCATTGTTGAAATTTAGTTATTTAGTAACAGTTTTTTTGTTTTTTTCAATAATTGCGATGTTATCGCGTAATGATCACCTCTTGATGTCTATTGATACTTTGTCCTTGCCCTGCCGTCATTTTTGTTTGTGTTTTGGGCTGCTGCCTCGGATCCCCCCCGCTGTGTGTATTCCAACCCTTAAGAGGATAGCCAGTGAAATACGGTTGGCAGCTAGTTGTTGAATAAGCGTACACTACATCAAGTGTAAACAATTTTAATGGCATAATTCCATCCTTGAGCTCAGCCACACTCACCCACACAGACAAACAATTTACACCTAATGAGACACATGTCACGATACAGTCTCTCCAGAGACAGCCTTTTGACATGACCTTTATCATACTTAATATAACTTTTTCCAGACTTCTGTTTCATTGGCCAGGTTTTGCATTATTAATATAAAAAAGCCACAAAGACAAGAAACACAACACACTGATGGCATTCCAAAAAAGAAAAAAAGAGAAAACACACACCTCATTTCAGATTGCCTTTTTAGTACTGCGTTTGTTGTTCCCGGGAGGAAGGACTGGGAGGATTGGGAAGGAGATGCAAGGGGAGCGGAAGAGGAATTGACAGCGTGACAAGAAACAAAATCACAAGGGGATGGATCAATTTGGTCACACTGAGCCACCATAGGCACATGCAAACGAAAACATACACACCAACACACACACACACACACACACACACGCTTGGGTTCAGGAGAGGGTCGGGTCATTTGAGGTCACAGCTCTGAGATGATAATTTTCTTGAAGCGAGCCTTAATTGGACTGCTCGCTAAACTTGTAAGTCCTGTCGTTTTCACAGTCGATACAGCCAGGGATTGATTTCACCGTGGTGGGTTGATAAGTCGTCACAGTGGTCCATTGATCAATCGACACGCGTTTGAATGGTCACCTATTGTGCCCTGCTATTGCTTCTGTTGTATAATGCCTGATGCCTCTTGAATGTGTTAGACACGGTCATGGAAGAGATCACACGGGAGTGCACTAGTGGAAAAGCCACTCTGGTGGAAGGTATCCTTGAGGGTCCCTTGTACAAATCTCTGGAGAGCTGATGTCTAAGTGTGCATATGTATGGGCTTCCGCAAATGCAAGAACCAGGAGTCCTTGAGCGTCAATCTGTGCGTGTGTATTTAAGTATGCTTGTATGAAGTGGGGGTTGTGATGGGGGAGTTGGGAGTTGCATGTATGTATGTGAGCTAGGAGCAATCTTGGTGTGTGTGTGTGTGTGTGTGTGTGTGTGTGTGTGTGTGTGTGTGTGTGTGTGTGTGTGTGTGTATGTGTGTATGTGTGCATGTGTTGTTTAGTATGTTTTCTCTTTGCAAAGACACTAAGTGTGTGTGTGTGTGTGTGTGTGGGTGAGGTAGGGTGCTGTGCACAGATTAAAGAAGAAGCAGTCTGATTTGACATTTAGAAGCTTCAACAGTCTACGGAACCCACCTGTTTCAAGAACAGGGTAAATGAAAACCAAGGAAGGTCACAGCTAAAGAAAACACCCATGGAACTCCGCGTCATTTTACTACTTACTACACTATCAACATGAATCGCTGTTTGCGTGTTTGTGCGTTTGTCTATGTGCGCTGTGCATTTATCACAGTAGCACAACAAATCACTAATCATATTTTTCACTATTTTTTAAGATGTTACTAATAAACGCAACTCATCTATAAAGCGTTTTGAGATATTTGATACATTTCTAACAACTTATATGTAAAAATAAAAAAGAAGGTTGGTACAAATTACTGGTCAATCTCCTTTTGGCCTTTTGGAGGTGAGGTCAATGGCAGGGGAGTAGGGACCTGTCCATGGAAGAGCACAGGCAAAACCAGCCGTACCGTTCCTACTGAGAAGGCCAAGGTTAAGCATCTAGGGTCGCCCCTTTGCCCTTTAGAAACAGCCTTTGTTGCTCGTAACATATTGGATCTGGGCCTAATTCTAAATTATACAAGTGAAATTATCTCCAATGTTAGCATTTACTGTACAACTTCAACATAACCAGTTAAGCCTTACTGAACACAGCAAATGCTGAGTTCCACACATTGCTTGGTCTGACCTGACCAATGGTGTGTTTTGAAAAGGTTGATGGTAAACATAAAGCATTATAGCCTGCACGTGCTATTTTCAAACATTGTTTTTTAGCAGATATCGTAATATACCTGTCTTCGGTTTAGTGCACAATAGCCTTGGATAGCATTTGGTCTGACATGGAACAACCAAGTGAAAACTAGCGAAGTATTGGGACACTATGTGTCACTCTAAATTCAGGATATTTCCACTATAACTTACACTCCCAGACGCTCTGGTATATTTTATAAGTGATTTATAACTATGCTTCCTTAAAACATTAAGACCTGCCAATCTACGTATATAAGTATGCAAAAGGAAACAAATTAATTTTGCTAATTAATTAGCTCATTAAGGAACTGTTGCTTTGCAGAAACTGTGAACTAGTATTGCAATGAATCCCTCACACTTGAAAACCAAAGGTCAAATCAATATTTTAATTGAGAAAAGCCAATGAGTTATGAACACACATCACTATTCACAGCACAGGATCTTCGTTTTATAACAGGGATATTGGACCTCGGAATTGCCCAAAGACAAACAAAGAGAAATATACATTTTTAATTCAATTGATAAATAAGTTGTTTTACTATAAATGTAAGTACCTGAGAACCCTTTAAAATAAGATAATCAACCGTTTTTGTGTATGCACATTTCAAACCACTAACAATTTACAGTGCCAAAATAAAAATAAAAAACATATATTATTCATATAAAAATACACTGTAACCCTCTCTATTACCAATTTGTTTGTTAGCACTTCTTTGAACAAATATAAAACCTGTATTTACAAAACTATCTGTACATTTCAGCAGGAAAAATAGAAACAGAAACTTTTAGTTTTTCTTCGAAATGATACAAACGTACCCAAACCTAGATGTCATCGATGCTAATTTGTTCAAGTATACAGTTATGTTTCTTTGTCCGAAGAGGAGAAATCTTAAGATATCTAATGTCCCCTTTTAGAACATTAGGCTTCAGGATATTCTATATGCCACAACGAGGGAGCACTTCAAGAGTTAAGGCAGCTGGAGCACAGCATTATCAGATCCAAACAGGGGACACACTCGATGCCTCCGAAAATAAAAACATTCCATCATTTATACCGTTTGCTGAAAAATAAATTACAAACATTTTTTATTTAGTTTTTGTCAATTGTCAAGATTTCAAAGCGATCAATGACATTTATTTGTTGAACTGTACCGAAGGCATCCTTATTCTGCTATATCAGACTATATGTTTTAAATTTCCCCCCCAAATATAATATTCATATATTGGGTTGTTAATCATATCTTGGACAGTTTTGGTGCAAGCCAAATTAAAATGTAACAAAAATGTACAAATGTAATGCCTTAACAGTAACGTAAAATCGTAGCAAAAGCATGTAAACGTGTTCCAGTACAAATACTTAACTGTAACAGTGAGCTTTTGCGCAAGGCGTGTTCCAGGCACCACTCATGCACAGAGAAGAAGCTGCCGTTTTGTAATTGTTCAATACATAGCGCCCATTTTACGCAACACGCTCTGGGGAGTTGAGAGCTGGAGCCTAAGGGAAGTGTGGTCACAGGGGTTCTGTTTACATCCACTGAGTTCTAGATTCCAAACGCCAATCCACCATGTGTGAAATCCACATACAATCTGAATCCCACGCTGTGGGAAAGCGAAGAAAACCATGGCTTTTACAGGGGACAATTCTCATTCAACTACCAGTGTCCACTGTCTAGCAACATCGTCTTCTAGAAACCAGCCTTGAGTAAAGTGTTTGGAGCGTCTTTGTGACTGACTAGTGACAGTGTTAAAGTGCATGGCTAGCTGAAGGAGTGTACAAGTGATATCAAATGCAAGAGAACAAGAAAAAGAACAGGCTTGGCGATGAATGACTAGCTACAGTCCTGGAACTATACACAGCGTCTGAACATAACACATTTTACTGTTAACATTTCAGCGCAGTCCAAAAAAGCCTATGTGTGTAAGTATGCGTGAGTTTTTTCTGTCCTGGAACTTTCTCTTAAAAAGGTCACTCGAGATAATGGTGACATCATAACTGTGCATTTACCTATAAGATATAGACAGACAAAAAGACCAGAGAGAAAGAGAGACATAAGAGAGATAGATAGAGAGAGAGACAGGGAGAGACCGATAGAGACGGACCAAGGAAACCTAAACATCTATTATACAGCATACCCTCAGACCTAGCATTTACACTTACTTAATAAAAACTATAGAGTAAACAAAACAAAAACAAACCAGTATTGAGAAAAAGTATCTACTTATCCGTGTAAGTATTTACACCAGCTTTGTAAATGAGAAGACTCAGGACTTTTCTGCATGTCCTTCAGACCACAGCTGCAGCACAGTGGGATACCGTAAGAGTTATGATTATGCGGGGGAACACGTTAAAGTACCTTCAAACTGTCTGAATCAACTGAGTTAACATAGCAGCAAAGCTGAAGTTACAGGCAAAATATAAGTGGTGCAGGAAAAAAGTGAAGGATGCATCTCACTCGTTTAGAGACTTCTTTTCAGTGCTACATGGGAACTTACATGGGTATTTACATCAGGTCAACGCAAATGAAACTAAGCATTCATAAACTGAACGGGACCTAACCCTTCACATGACGGCTGTGCTTTGTGTAATTATATATATATATATTTATATATATATATATATATATATATATATTAAAATAATTATAATATTGAGACATCCTTCATAATTTCAAAGCAACTTCAACGACGACGCGTGGTCACTGGGTTCATCTCGGACTGACCATTGGTAAATCTGAAAGGTTACTTGTATAAGATGAGCAGGGTTGCCTTCAAAGCCCTCTCGGGGCTCTCTCTCTCTCTCTGTGTGTGTGTGTGTGTGTGTGTGTGTGTGTGTGTGTGTGTGTGTGTGTGTGTGTGTGTGTGTGTGTGTGTGTGATGGTGGCGTACAAGTGCAGTTCAAGGGCAGGAAGAGACGGTGACACGATATGACATTTAAAACTATAATGAATACCTACTCACAGTAATAGCTGCTCCACTCTCACAGACGGGAGAGAAAAATACAATACAACTCGAGGTGTCATATTTCTTCTTTCTTCAAAACACCTCGAGACGAAAATTAGTATTTGGCCCAGAACTGTACATATATTTCATGTATACATATACTGTATTTATAGGTGTTTGATCAGACGTGCAGCTGTAACAAGGTCACAAAAGGTTTTTGTTCAGTAGAGTTCGGTGTAACCACACACACATGGTGAGGTTCAGAGGTGGGGACGGAATGTGTTGTATGGCTGCCTTCCTTCCCTCCATCGCTGTTGCCTCCTCGCCCCTCAGTGCAGGGTGTGCTCCCCCCGGATGATGTGCGAGGAGAACTCGTAGCGGTCCTTGCTGCGGTGCCCGCAGATGTTGCACTCCAGTGGCTCCCGGTAGCCGTGGCAACCCATGTGGATGGTGTACATCACGTGATCCAGGAAGAGGACGTGGCAGTGTTCGCACTGGAACGCACGGATCTCCCTGCCGCCGCGGCCGAACACGCGCACGCCCTCCTTGCACGCCGGCCTCTCGGGCGGACCCTCCTTTGGGCCCGGCTCCGCCCTGGACCCCGTCCGCTCCCCGCCGCCCCCGGAGAAGGCCTCCCGCTCGCCGGGCCCGCCCCGCACACACACTGGGCTGCCCCGGGACCGCGGACAGGGAATCGGGGGGTGTCCGTTGTTGCTGTAGTAACCGTGGAGGCGCTCCTGCGGGCTGCTGCGGGCCGAGTCGGCCGAGTCCAGTCCGCTGTTGCCGGGGGACTCCCCGCGCCCCGACGGGGGAGGCCTGCCGCTTCGGACCGGAGCAGAGGGACCGTTGGAGGTAGGGGCGATCTCGGGCGCCGCCGGCACCAGGGACGGCTGAGGTGGAGGGGGGCCAGCCTCCTGTCCCACTGGCCGGTCCATGCGGGTCCCTAGGGGAAAGACATGGTGGAAGAGGGGGTTGACCATGGGAGCAACCTCGGCCATGGAGAGCGGCGGCCCGGGGTGGTGGACCATGGGCCTCAGGGAGTCAGACCCCAGGTAAGAGATGGCGTTGTTGATGGCCTGGTCCATCATGTGGGCCTGCATCAGCTCCGCCTCCTTCTCGTACTTGAAGCCCATCTCGTAGGGGAGCTCAGGGTAGCTGTAGCGCAGCATCTTGTCACCTGCGGGGAGAGGGGCAGCGCACCAAGGTGGCATGAGAAAAAAAGAGCAAGCCTAGGAGAACACAGATTGTACTTTTCAGTGCAGCTTCTTGGATATGCAACAGTGCTCGCCCCAGTGTCAATCACCTCTCTAGCGCACGTACACAATCGCAAAGTGCAGAGGGATCACTTCTGCTTTTTTTTTCTTTTTCTTCTATTTCTTACTGAAGATGGTGGAAATCCCCATCCATCTGAGTGCACTGTTTAACCCCTCCAAAACATGGATGCGGTAAGCTGTTTTCGCTCCCCTCGATAATTGCAGTGGCAGTGAACCAGGTGTACCCGACCACAAAGTGAAAACAACACTTCCTCGTCTCTCTCATCCGCTCTTTGTCTCTTTGTCAATCTCTTCCTCTCTGTCTAATAGTGTGGTAAATAAGAGTTAATAAAGACAAGATCCCTTTCAGGGCCTGTGTGTTTGGCTAGGAATCAATTGCAGTCAACTATGGGGGAAAGCATTTTGGAATAAGGTTGAAACTTTACTTCTTTATTTTTATAAAATAAAAGTATTTATATATATATATAAATATGACTCCTCAATAATGTTCAGAAACTGTATAATTCACCCTCATGTAATTGATGAAGTTATAAAAAAAATGTACACATCAATAAAATTTCAGAGAAGAACGTCATATTTTGGTCAACTTATATTTTTACAACCAAAACGATCAAAGGCCTGAAATAATGGCATCACTCATGGGTCTCCCGGACATGGAGAGCTTGTAGGTACGGCAATATCCTCGATATCTGAAGTCTGTAATTATATACTTTCTGATCAGAGCTTGTCGTCATATTTGTACTAATTTGTGTTCATTTCAAAACAAGAAACTGAAATTAGGAGTCAAGTTGCCCAAAAAAACCTTTGTTTTTTTGGATTAGTTATAATTTATTGAAACCAAAATGTTCTATCAACACACAATCAAATTATTCTAGAATGACCTTACCATCCATACTATTTAAATTGCCCCAGCCCTCAGAAAACAAATCTTAAAGCACATTCATTTCAGAGGTAGAACCTTTAAAAAAGAAAATTGTCGGACTCTACTCACCAACAAACTTCTGAGGAGTAGAGCTCTTCCTCTTTCCCAGGTTGCTCTGCAACCGCTCGATGACAGGTGGCCGGTCAAAGGTCGCCATGGCTCCAGCCTCCACCAGGGGCCTTTGCTCTTTGTGGACCTCAACTGGGCGGGGGCACACAGTAGATTTCGTATCACCGTGACTACTCATACTCCTCAATGGTATATATCGCTTTAATTCATTCTATTGACTTCTATTCAGTTAAATTGAATGCACATATCCTACATTTCCCATAAATCTTTCTGTTTTCATCATCTTACCTGTATAAAGCCCACTATTGGTGGTTGGGTCCATCCCTAGGCTCTGCAGGTAGCTATGGCAGCGCTCTTTATGCTCCTCCAATGACGTGCGCTGTTTATAGCTCCGCCCACAGTAATTGCATTTGTGTGGTTTCCCAACTAAAAGCAAGCGGAGACATCAGAGAAAAGGCCACTCTTATTCTTTGTTAATCCTGACAAGAGAGAAAGAGAGAAAGAGAGAAATAGAAAGAAAGAGCGGGAGAGAGAGAGTGTGGGCAACAGCATTTGAGACAATGCCCCTCCTAAGGTTGCCACTTCTGAAGAGTTAGTAAACACAGACGCGCAGGCGAGTGAGTAGCAGCCGGTCTGTTTTGAGTTCATGGAGGCTTCTTCCACTACTAGTAAGAATCCCACACAAGCAACCGTAGCCAGTCAGCCAGGCAGACAGAGAAGAGGTGGGCGAGATACACACATATCTCACAGGCTGTCTGCCTTTCATACGCCTAGGTCTGGAACATACCACTTCATTGATGGGGGCCCGTGGCAGAGCCAGGCTCTGGGCTCTATAGAGTGTGATGGGAGGGAGCCCAGTGGGGGAAGGGGGGCTGCTAAGGAAAGACGGTGGTGGTAAGGGAAAGTAGAGCGGAGGTTTCTTCACATCTCTGGAGGTGGGGAGTGAGTCACAGGGCCAGCTTTATCCACACCGGGCCTGTTAAGAGACAAGACGAGGCAGCAGGATACTCCAGGCCCTTCGGCCATCTACACATCAATGCACCCCTTCCCTGTATCGCTGCGTCCATTTTGTCCCTCCATGCGTACGCTGAAACCAAAACCCGTCTCTCACTGCATCGACGTCTACCTCCACTCATCCATCTCTCCGTCCACGCTCCCTCTCGTCTATTCCTGCATCCACGTACTCATCCGCTTCCCTTTTCATTCACCGATCTCTACCAACGGCTACCAGTCCCCACGCAATGGGGGGGCTGCATGTAGATTCGGCTTGTAAACAGAGCCAGCACAAACCCCTGTTCCCTCTGTCTGCTGTAGTGGAGTGATACGAGAAGGCTCCGTATGACTCACAAAGGGACTGAGAGAGTGCACTCCAGGCCACAACACCCGTCGGCTGCGACCCAGACACTGTAACAAGGTAGTAAGGGACCTCGCCAGTAATAGCCATTTCTAGAAACCATGCCGACAATAGCGCTAGGACGATTGTTTCTTTCACTTTGAGGTAGGGGAGGTGACACGCAGACCAAACCGTTCCCACGTGAAGTCCACGCTGGGAGGCTGGGGTCTTTCTGAGAAGTGACATACTCAACGTAGCCACATTTTGAGGGGGGCTCGCTCGCCTTGGCCAAGTCAGAGAGAAGGGGAGGGAGGGGAGGCTTCTGAAATGAACGCCTTCTCTTTAATTCAAATTTGTTTAGTTTATTTCTAATAGGCAACAGACTCCTGATGCACTGTTATCGTTGAGAGTTGTTGGAAAGTATGGGGCAGGATGACGATAGCATACTATCTGTTAGGATGTTTTCCACCTACTATATAAAAGTGACTTTTTATAAAAAAATACATTACATCACAGCAGAATGTAATCTCACATAGCGTAAGGATTGGGTTTGAACTACGTCGGCATGCGGAGCCACCACAATGAGCTAGCTCTGAATGACGTGTGAGAGGTGAACATTACTCACTGCACATCGAAAACGCAGACCGACGCGACCCACCTTCCATAAGCCAGCGTTTTCTTGAGTTTAGACCAGATTAGTGGAATAATGGTAGATATCGTGTCATTTGGTACAGTTGTGGTCTGTGAATGTCAATTAGTTCGTCACTTTTGAAACCTTGGATAATGAGACGCTTTGTGAGAAAAGTAGGTGAGAGTTTTAGTGTATTGTATATAAAGTGTGGGTGCCTGGAATAACAGTAGATAGGGTCATTACAGTAACAGTTGTGGTGTATTTTAGAGGGGGGAATCTATCAATAAAGTGGCATCGTGGAAATATGTGCTTTTAAGGAGCTTTCGTAGTGAGTGTGCATACTGTACAAAGGACTAATGGTGGAATTATGACTCAAAGTTTCGTTATTGAGTAGGCAATACGTAGACATGATAGTTTTAAGAATGGAACGGCCTTCTCTCGCGCTATCTTCCTCTTTCCATCTCTCTCTGTCGATCTCTAGCTATCTCTGATTGCTTTGTCTCACACTGTCGTGAGCTCACACACGGCAATGCGTTCAATTGTCTTCAAAACCACCCCAAGCATGTCGTGCAGATGTTGGATGCAACGGTTACCATCCCACCTTCAACGGTTATTCTTGGTCATGCAAATGTTCCTAGCCATGTTTTCACTTGGACGCTTGTATTTTAGTCAAATTCATTGTAACTTGGCTGTCTTGACTTTCTCAGGGCAAATCCAGTATCGTGTCAAAAGAAAAAAACAAGTGGCAATATAAACAAAAAAAAGAGATTAATTAAACTGATGTGTTATTGCATATAACAACATTGCTTGTGCTATGGTGCAAACACAAGCACTCAATGAAACAGGTCACTAAGCTTTTACATTGCAAAGAGGACGAGGAATAGAATCTGTCCACCTCATTCCTTCTTGAGCTTTCGGATTGCTTCTCCTTTACGTCTCTGGGCTACACCTGTTTCCTGGGCAGAGGGCCATCTGTCTACCAGGTACCAATAAGAGACAGGAATACATGCGGGGCCCCTTCATGTGGGAGCCCGCCGTTCCAGCCAACTCCCTATGCCATCAGACAACTTCCAGACCTTCCCGCAAAAACTCAAGGGAGCACAGGATAAAGGGTGCAGTTCACTAGTAAGGCGTAGACAGGGTGCATAAAAGGAGCAACAACTTGCAGAGTGGGCTGGTTAGTCCGAAAGAAGTCATTTAGACTCAACCAAACAGGAAGTGAGAGTGAGAAAAAGGTCCACAGAGAAAGACGACGAGAGAGACCGAGAGACAGACAGACAGAGAAAGAGAGAGAGACAGAGTAATTGCAGTCACCAGTGGCTGTGTGTGTGGGGGGGGCACTAACATTCTCTTTCTTTCCATGTCTATCTTATGAACACACAGAGACCAAAGGGCTTCACAGCTCGACTACACAAACTGTATGTAAACACACGCACGCTCAACAGGCACACACATAGACACACATACAAAGGCACAAACACACCCACGTAACAGTAAAATAACTAAGGAAGCATTTTGAAAGAGAACCTCTGTGACCTTTGATCTCCCAGGAGGGTACGTTGAATGGGCCTAGATGAGGGTAAGCTCTAACCCCACATCTCAATCCTTTACTGTGGGAAAAGCCCTACCTCTCTCTCTGTCTCGCTCACATTCTCTCTCCCTCTCTGTCTTCCCCACTCTCTCCCTTGCTGTCTCTCCACCTGTCTTTCACTCCCACTCTGTCTCTCTCTCCCCCTCTCCGTTTCTCTCTCTTCCTCTCCGTCTCTCTCTCTCTCTCTCTCTCTCTCTCTCTCTCTCTCTCTCTCTCTCTCTCTCTCTCTCTCCCAGGGCGCCTCTCTCTCTCTCCCTCTCTCTCTCTGATGGTGCTCAGATAGGAAAGTGGGTTACAGTTAGCGTGGTAGAGGCCATTGCTCCCCCCGCGCCTTTCTCTCTCTCTGTATAGAGAGTTTCCTTCCTCCCGGGTGGAGGAAGTGTTTGCGTTGAGTCAAGCAAAGGAGCCGGCCGTCCTTGGTGCCTAACCACAAAGCCCTCAGCGGCTCTCTGTGCAGCAGAGAGACGGGCCGCGGTGCTGCCTGCATCCATCCAGCGCGACGTGAGACAGGCTTATCGCGGCAGCCTACTGTGTGGTTCCAACACGGTCACCCACACGTCAAGACACACAACAGCGATCTCCTCACAACGCTAGCACCAGGGAGGGGGTGGGGGGGACACACACACACACTCAGTGAGCCTGTGCACACAGTGTACATATTTGTACGCACATGCAGAGTTGGAGATGCAGAGGTGAGGTGTGATGAAGGTTTGATGATCATTTGTTTGTCAAGTGGGTCTGTCATTTTGGGAGAATAGTTAAGAGGCGCTGTGTTATGAGGAGAGACAACATAAAATTAAACACAAGAAGAAGAGACAAAAGGTCTGGGCCAGGTTTTTCTCCTGAGAGAAAGAATTCATACCCGAGAATCACCCGATGGCTTTTTTCACGCGCCATGCAGCCGCTTTTCGAATCCTCGAGTAACCGAGAAAGAAGGTGTCTTTTTTTTTTTTTTGGGGGGGGGGGGGGGGGTTGTCACGTTGGTGACAGAGGTGAAAAGAGACGAGAGTCTGGAAAAAGCCTCTGACCTGAGTGTGTGCGTAGGTGGCCGGTGAGGGCGTCGCGTCGGCGGCAGGCGTAGCTGCAGAAGGGGCACTTGAAGGGCTTCTCGCCCGTGTGCAGCTTGATGTGCCGCAGCAGGTTGCCCTTCTGGGTGAAGGAGACGCCGCACTGGTTACACTGGAAGGGCCGCTCACCTGCGACAGGGGAAGCAGCGGCAGGTCATTGGCGGCCCTGTGGAGCTGTCAGGCTATCGTGCGCGGGCGGAGGGTCACGTGGGAGTGGAAGCACGGGGTCTGGTTGGACGGCCACGTGGCAACGAGAAGGGTGAAGGTAGTCCTTTAGCACAAAGTCAAACACAAAGAAAGAGTCCCCCCTCTATCTATCTATCTCTCTCTCTCTCCCTCACACACACACACACACACACACACTCTCTCGCTATTCGAATGATCACTCTTTCTCTCTCTCTTAAAAACATATGCACATAAAAACAACTTTTTAACTCTTTTTATACAATTAAACTTTGAAGTTTCACCCTGCTACATTGACAAATGTTGTCCTGAGCCCCACAGCCGATGGATGATAACTGCTGGATAGTGTGTGGTGCTGAGCCCTACAGCCTCTGGATGATAACTGCTGCAGAGTGTGTGGTGCTGAGCCCTACAGCCTCTGGATGATAACTGCTGGATAGTGTGTGGTGCTGAGCCCTACAGCCTCTGGATGATAACTGCTGGAGAGTGTGTGGTGCTGAGCAGTTCAGCCGATGGAGGAGAAGTG
>JAVQJS010105720.1:0-18674 GCA_036024795.1 Galaxias rostratus | reverse complement strand
GTGGGGGGGGGGGGGGGGGTGGATGAATCCTATGATGATCCTGACCTGCATGAAAGCAAGAGTGCACACAAATTAGAGAGGGGGGATAACACAACGCTAGTTATTTTAGAGACCAATATCCCCGTTACTGGTTTGAAAGTCGTCGGTAAAACGGCGTTGACGTACCTCTGGATGACGTTCTTCTTCTTCTTGATGGCTTGGCGGAGCGGGTCGCGGAGCGTAAGCTGGGCAAAGTCCTGCAGGGCGGAGTAGATGGTGTGGCGGATGGCGTGGTTGAAGACGCTCTCCATGCGTCCCATCAACACCTGTAGGCCCTTGATCATGGCCATCACCTGTCGGACGCAAAGATCACGAGGCACAAAATGAGAGGGGCAGCTTTTATTTATCTGCTATCGCACGCGTACTTTTGAGCCTACTTCTTTCTGTTAGCCGTATGTCTAGTCTGCGGTTGTTAATTCATGTTTGATGAAACATTTTAAAAGATGGAGCCTGGTTAACTGAAAGGTCTAACTAAACAAAAGACTTGTTTACAAGGTAAGAATCGAGGATGAGAACAATGCAGAAAGATAGGCTGACCTCCACAAGTGCAAACTTCTCCTCACAAGTATAGTTGTATCGAGTGGCCCTTTCATACTCCTCAGCGTTGTCGGGGCACTCCTTGTTGGAGTACTTATCTGTTGGGTGCACCAATTTCCAGGAATACTGCAAGAAACAAAAAAGTTTGTCGGACAGAAAATAAACCCACGTACGCATAGAGACCTTGAATGTCCTTTTTTCTAAAAGCCCTCAGACTGAGACTGAATGAGGAATCTATCAATATGTGGACCATTCAATGGGGCAATTACCACAGCTCTGTTACCTTGGATACAAATCCATTGCTGATCCTCATATTATTATTTTCTTCGTCTTCATGAATAATTTAAATGGCATAAAATGACAGATGTGATAGCAAACAAGCAATTAAATGATAGGACAGCACGGGTACCCATAACACTCATCATTTACATACTGGCTCCTATTACTCCAATCCACCAAATTGATTTGTTTTAGTCAAAATCCTGATTCCCGTGTGGAACGATTGCCAGCTCCCAACAACACTACATCAAAGTTCTCTTTGGGATCAAATGGCAACGCCTCAAAACAATTTCGCAAATTGCATTGTGTATTAGCCAGTTTCATGTTTGGGAGTAATTAGCTAAATCTCACCGACATGTTCTGTGTGTGTGGGTCTGTGTGGTACTGTTGACCCCCTTGTTTCTATAGTGACCCCTGTGCTGTCCTCCTCACCACTTCCATGACGTTGGCGCTCCACTGGGACAGGAGCTGCATGCCCTGCAAGGCCAGGTCAAACAGCTTCCTGTACTCTGAGTCAGTCTTCTGAGCTTCCTGCCGGCCGGATCCTGTCACCACCTGGTAGGAAAGAGACACGAGGAAAACAGTCATTCAACAAAAGAAGTCATCCTTTTTCTAATATTGATATATATGATAATACTAATAATAATAATAATAAATGACTTTTATATAGTGCTTTTCCAAATGCTCAAAGACGCTTTACAAAACAAAGTAGGACAAAACAAAACAAAGAAGAACAAGATAAATACATGAATTAACAAAACAAATTATAAATCAAAAGCAAGAGTGAAAAGGTGGGACTTGGGTGCTGTTTTGAAAGATGTCAGGGTATTTGCATTACGGATGTGGATAGGGAGGGAATTCCAAAGGGAGGGGGCAGCTGCGGAAAAGGCCCTGTCGCCCCAGGTCCGGAGCCGCAGTGTTTAACGTTTCAGTTAATCTCACGGCAGCAGCCTCACTGCCACCAATGAATATTTCCACATCAATCCCGTCGAGCAAACTGACCACTCCAAAAGCAGTGGCAAGTCATCTGATGAAAGGCTGACTTAACAACCAAGTGAAAGAAATATGCACAGGGACCAAATGAAGGGCGGGGACGCTGGGTGTAAGAGAACCGTCTGTGTTCTGCTTGCACCCAGGCCGAGGGCTGCTAACTTCCTTTTAACGAGCTAAAGCTATATGTCTAAGGATGCAGGGGCAAGTAGTTCTCCGCTAAGATTTGGATGTTCCTTTCTCAAAACGTAGCTTTTAATGCAAGGTTTTCTTTTTCAGCGGTTGATATTTCTCATCACATTGAGTAGCATTAACTTCCTTTTCTACAGGAATGCTTCCGCAAAAGAGATGACAGATATGGTGTGCACTGACTGTCACCATACAAACCTCGCTGTTGCTATAGCGAGCCAGCTCCGAGATGAAGCGCATGTGATCCTCGCGGATCTGAATCATCTGCTCACAGATATTGTACTGGGGACTGCTAGAAGTTGACGTGCAAGACCACCTATACAGGAAGAGAGAGATAAAAAGAGGGCGGGTGTTACATGCAGAAGTGGAAGAAGTACAGGAATGGCAGTTGGATGTGCAGAAAACAAAACCTTTAATTTAAATAGCAGGTGAAGTATAAGTGTTTAAGATACAAATTCAAAGCACTTAACACTCACCTGGACTTGTTCTCCTCAAAGTGAGCACTGGTCTTAATGTACCTAGACAACTCAATTTGCATGTCACCAAATAGAGGCACCACTTGCAGTTGCTGTGGAGGCCCGAGAGAAAAACATCTCATTTAAAAAACGTTATTGGCCAACATGCCTTGTACTGATTAAAACATTGAAACAGCATGACTCTCCCGAGTACTGACTTGAAGCTAACAGCAGATTTCACAGGACATTCTTTTTACAGTGGGTTCTAGGCTCAAGTCACGGTGTTTCTGTTCATAACAAGCTCACTGAAAGCTCCAAATCCTCCTCCTCAAATGACATATCCCAACCAATCCCACAGCAACCTGGCTTGCAAAGGAGGCACACTAAAGAACCAAAAGAGCAAATCCTTTCAAAAGATCCAGGCACAGGAAAAGTATTGGGTGTGAATATTGCTTCTCACCTTGAAGAACTTGTCAATTTTGGTCAGGTTGATTCTCTTCTTGGCATCCATTTTGTAAATGTTACTGTTGGTTCCATCCATCAGGTACAAGCCAAAGCCCATAACCTTAAAATCAAATCAATTGTCAGCTTTTGAATTTGACCTGATTATCTATACCAAAAAGTAGTTTAATAAACTAATAACAGGGTCATATAAAATGGTATTGAATTCATAAAGCAGAGTAAATCGGGTAATAAATAAAGTGTTTCATTAAAACATTTATATTATTTACACATTGCAAAACACAGCCAAGCATACTCACTTTGAGGAGCATGTGTTTGTCACTAGGAGTGAGGTACATCTTGTCCTCGTAATAATCCACACACAGGTTCACTATGTCAGCAAGCAGCTCGTCATAGCCATTGATGACCTCCAGCTGCTGCTGCAAAGACTACAAAGAGAATTGAGCAAAAGGTGTTTGTTGAAACAGGTGTTTGAGATGGTTTTCTGTGTTTTTTTTCTGTTTGCTGCTCTAGTGCCTGCACTCAGACAACAACAATCCTGTGAGGATCTTACCAGTGGCTATCTGGTGTCTATCGCACAAAATAAAATGTCCTGAAACATTAGATTCTACATCTGACAGAGTGCACATAGACTGTGCTTTCATTGCTATAGTTTGACATTTATAATGTATTTGCTCTTCAGCATTATGAATCAGAGGTGTCCCAATTAAATCAGCCGTTCTTATACCTGGGTGATCTTATTGTGGTTGGCGAGGAACATGGACAGGTTCTGTGACTCCTGGATGGAGGAAGGCTCAGACATTTTCCGGAGGAACTGGGCAGCTCTGTAGGAGGAGAGAAAAAATAAAGAGAGAGAATGTTCAGAGAGGTAGGGAGAGAAAGAGATTAACAAGAGATTAAGAGATTCCTTATTGAAATGCTTCATACTTGGTAGATTTGGTTGGGTAAAAAGAGAGAGAGAGCATGCTTGCCAACTTAGCATTCAAGGAGATGCTGAGTGGCACTGCCATCTAGTGTCACGCTACAGTGTTGTATAGATACAAATCTAACTGTAAAGTCTCTGCATTTTAAATTCATAATTGGTTATCTTTTGTACCGTTTGTAAGCAGAGTGATCGTTCTTGACGCTGCACTTCATGTTTTTCAGCTCATCGAGTACAGCAAACATGTTGATAAACTTTCCGAGGGTGAGTAAGTAGGCCTCCGACACAAAGTCCTTCCTCCGCTCAGCGTGGCAGAGGCGCCGTACCTCCCCACAAAAGCGGTCGATCGCCGTGCGCTGAGGGACAAAGAGAAGGAGTCAGGAGTGGAAAACCTCAAGCATAAACACATGGCAGAAAAAACAATCATTGGGTAAAATAAAGTACACAAATCATTACTTTCTGTCTTCTTTCACGTCCTTCAACTTGTTTTTTCTAAGAAGCAGTTTTTGAAAACTGTGTTGGTGTGTGTGTGTTGCACAGTCCTTTTACATTCGCAAGTTCATGGAGTGCCGGTGATGTTACCTGGAAGTACATGAAATTCATCAGCTTGGTGACCTCTGGCTCCAGAACCTCCACTGTCTTCTCGTAGATCTCCACCCGGTTGGGCTGCTCGTTACACTTTACCTGGAGACAGAAAGAAGAGAAATTGCCATGAGTGGACACAAGAGTAAAAACGACAGGTGGAGAAATAAAACTAATATGAACAGTGGTCTGGCAGTAAACAAGCAAACTACTATTTATCGTCAAATAAACTCTCCCTGCATTGTAACCTAGAAAAAAAAACTATATGTCAATATGGAAGTCAACAGGCAGTTAATATTTACTAGGGGAAACAGCTTGTCAGTATTGCCGGGTGTGGAGACAGGCCGAGCAGGTTGTCCATATTACCTGGGGTATAGCACGGGAACAGCTTCTCCATGTGTACAGCATGATCGCATACTCCTGGCCTTCTTCCAGCATCTCGTTCTAATCAAAGAAACAGTACAGCACACCAACACCTTAGAGACAACGTTGTACTGATATACTTCAGTATGGCATTTCATTTATCAACAAAGACCAGCTTACATTTCTTTCAAACAGTCATGTATATAATAATAAAAAAATATGATATGAATAACTAACATGTACACACGTCAATATATAATATACACATAAAAGTATATATAAATAGCATGATTCCAGAAAATCCTCTGTGAGAATGTTTAATGAACACATGAATGAACATGTGTTTTAGACAGGGCTCTCGCTGCAGTTTCCTGTGTGAGTGAGTGGCAACGCTAGCCTCGGAAGGTGGCAAGGCAAGTTAGCGCCTGAGTGCTTTTAGAACAGCCCCGGCTGCATACAAAGAGCTGATTGATTCGAAGACCCCGAGCTCTAAAAAAGCAATTACGCCTCCCTAATTGAGCACAAAGCGGCACTTTCCCCTGCTAGTGAACCTCAAAAGCCCCTGCCTGCCCTTCAGCAATCTGGTGAGGCCCTGCGCTTGGCCTGGCTCCTCATCGCTCTCTGAGGAACAAAGCTGGATGATTTGGAAGAGACAGCAGAGTCTATTTAATTTATCCTAGGGACCAGCAGTGCTTCCTTAAGCTTCCAGGCTATCAGGACATTGTAGCGCCTGGTATTTCCCAGGTTGGTTGTAACCAACTGGAATCAAAGAGAATAAATAAATAATAAATAAATAGTGTGACCAAATTTCCATGGGAAAGACCTAGGAAAAACTGACAGGTCTACGCTCCTCAAAGAACACAAATGCTTTACATGCGGCTTATGTTGTTCTGTTTATTCTTGTTTCTCTGTGTAAAAAACAAAGTGAGAACTTTACCATGCTGGAGTGGACAGTTGCCTGCTCGATGTACCTGGCAATACCGGTCACAAAGGCATTGCGGTCCTCAAAGTTGGTGTTAAAGTTAGGCTGTGAATAGAAACAGTTCAAATGTGAATTAAAGGTTCACTATACACCCAAATAAAAGAACATGTAGGATTAACACGATATAAGGGAGTTGTCTGATAAATAAAGCCAGTTATTCCCTATAAAAAGAATATTTGGAAACAAAAAATATATATATTAAAATGATCCTCTTTCCTGAAACGTATATTCGGATAGGGTGGAATAAGAACATTGTCATAAATGAAGAACAGGATGATATCAACTTTGAAAATGACACACAACCATGCATGTACAAACACACAGAGAGGTTGTTGTTTTTTTTACCTGGTACATGAGCGAGGAGGGTAGGGGCTCAATGCACGGCTGCTGGTCAGGCAGAGGAAGCTCCTCCAACAGGTCCACATTGGACAAGGCATCCTCCAAGGTCACTGTGGACGCCATGGCGGCTGATAACAGAGAGAGAGAGAAAAAAAGGGGAAAACTCAGCTATGCAAAGCTGCAATTGCTGTATCTTTTGTCTTGAGCAAAAAGCTATTTGGTCACTTGAATAGAAAGTAGTTTTTGTTATAAAACCCATTGCAGAAATGACAGCAAGCAACACTATTGCTGTAAAGGTGAGCTCTACTTCAAAGGAACAGCGAAAGACATTATTCTGGTAGGTTGTTTTTAGAGCTGTGCTTGACACATTGAAAACCCATGGTGCAATGACCCCAAACATATAAATGATATGACAAAAGATAGGTCTACAGGTAGAGGCTGGGGAAATAATATAAGTAGTCCTTCTAAACAAACACAACCCACTTCTTTTCAAACAAAGTCACATTGATTCCATACACAAACATAGTAGACCAATACGCTAGCCTGTCTTACATTTTAGGATATAGCCAACGACTGGGCTAAAAAGTTGACAAGATAAACTTGGTTAATCTTGGTTTTACTTTTGGCTCAGCGACAATATTAATTCTGGCAGAGAGGCTTTAAAAGTACGTATAGGGGAAATTGTTTGTGACAGCAGGACGTGCTTCAGATACAAGATAACCAAAGGCACCGCCTTGGTTTGAAGATACTGGACTTGAGAAAAAATACATACAGTACAACTACATTCATTAGAGACTAAAATATATCTAGCCTGTCATTATTTGATTGCCACATTGGTGAAAGCCCTGAAACAAAAGCCTGCCACATGTGAGACCACTCTTTCATCCACGACTGCTGATATGGGAGCTTCATTGACATCAAACAATCGAGAGGAAGAACACATTGCAATCAGAGTGGACAGTAACTTCTGGGGTATCAGCAGCACAAAGGGGTGGGGACAGCCCATATCCAACAGATTTAATTTACGCAACACAGTATAACACATCGGGCAACATGAGAAGCAAAACTGAATCCACATAAGTGGGACACCATTGGTCCACGAAGAGTGGCTGAGCTTGTTAATGCCCAATTCAAGATTAGAAAATACAATGTGGTCTAACTATCCACATGGGTAAGCAGAAGGGGTGTGGTTTTCCTTCATTCTGCCAAGGCTTAAATAAGTGACAGCGACCGTTGTGAAATGACGTCTTAGAAAAAGAGGAAGGTGAGGCAAGCGGAAAAATCTATTGCAGGTGTCTGGTGACAAATTCAGTCTTTAAAAAAAGCCAGAATTCTTTCATTTTTAAATTCAAAACACAGGCATGAAAAGTGCATTTACAAGCTGAAGAGAACTTGGCCTATACTCTCTACAATACAGAGTAAGAGAGATCAATATTAACGCAAGTAAGACACTTAACATACGTAATAGTAATGCAGTGTTCTATAAATACTTTTTTCTGCCTAGAACATATATTTAGGGGGTTTCAGTTCCAGTTTAATTTTCAATTCTCCAAATCTATTTGAAGGCCTAGACCAAGCCTAATTCAACAAGGCATTGAAACTTTTTTTTACCCTGCCATTACCCAAGAAATCACATAGATAAAGGTTTGAACAGAACATCAGATATGAAAACTAACATTGTATTTTCGAACGTGGAGCTAAGGAGTGTGAATTGCTTTGTGTGAATTGCTTTGACCTCAGCCGAAAGTTTCATTTGAACATAAGTAGACCCCATGACAAGATTGTTGTGGTATTCAGTTCCTCCCGACACAGCAAGGCCATCCTATTTTAAACGTAAGAAGGACGGACCAATCAAAAGAGGAAAGAAAGTAGATTACAATCTGGCTGGCTTTGTTGAATCCTCCACTAGTCCAGTACACCCTGTCACCTAGGTGAACCTCATTGACTTTAAGGAGCTTACAATGGTCTCTTGACCACAAATAGGCACACAGAAGGTAACACGCAACAGAGGCTCAGTTGTTGAATCTGGTGGATGGCGACGCTCCCTCCCTCACTGTGGCATGTCTAGTCTCGTTTGAGGACCTTGAGACCCTCCATCTTCTTATTCCCTGTTCAGGTTAAATTCCACAGTGGGCTACTGTCAGACACCTGCAGCTGCATATGTTACAGAGTCTGCTCTGGTATTCTGGACTCTCTTCTCACTTTTAAAGAACGGGGCTAGCCTCGAGCTCATTTGTTTTCTCAGATCGGGGTTATGAGAGAGAGCATATGAAATGGTGCAGTGTACATTCCATACTTAAAAGGAGAAGCAAGTCAATGCAAACAAGTTGTATGCAGATGCTGTGTTCTGACATTGTGTCTCTTCTTTTCTAAGTCTGGAAGGACAGATAAGGCCTGTGTGTGCAGCACTCAGCTTGTCATGCTCTGTTAAATAACTCCAGCCGATTACACTCCCTTAGATTCCTTTTTGAGGCTTAAGTTGTGTGGCACATTTGGTTAGTGAGTCAGAGGAGCCAGTTGTGTTTTTTGCTTCCTCATTCATTCTAAGATGACAGACAATTTAAATATGGCTCAGCCTGCAAACTACAATGTTCCGAAAGAAGACTTAACAGATAAATTGTTGAAACAGTGACTTGGAAGTGAAACAATTGGCCAAATCCGGCAATATTATATGTGAAAACTGTTTTATAACAGTATGTTAATCAAAATACGAAATAAGCAGGAAGCACACATGCCACTCAAGTAGAAAGGTGTGAAGAAAATCACAACGCCCCCCATCCCCACCCGAAATGAAACAAGAAACCACTGCCAATGCAAAATATTATCAAAATCTTGAAGTTAAATATTATAAAATAATTTTACTACTAACTAACGATGTTTACCTACCAGTTGGGTAACTAACTATACAAGGAGAATAACATATTCGCTGTTTGCTGTAATCTTTTGAATGGCTGAAGTAAGCTATCTTTTCTCCCCCTCGGAACCAAAAACCCAACTTAGCATGCTACAGTTTAGAGCAGGGTCTCCCCCATCCCCCTTCTCTACAGTTTCACTTCTCATAAGACTACCAGACTGTCAAGAGTGGCAATCAAGTTTGTGACTAAATTGAAGACATGGAGGAGGATCGGAATCAGGATTATTCAAGTTCCCTCGGATATAATCCTTCCATGGGCATTCTACACTTATAACGTATTGTATTGCCAGCGACATCATCAACGAGCTATTTTATACATAAAACTATTTAACAAATATAGACATGATTACGTTAGGTGATTGAAAGTTAATCTTCTGTATGCCTTGTTAAAAACATGCCTTGTTAAGGAAGACTGATTACGCACCCCAGATAAACCCTAGAATTCTGCTCTATCAAAAAATCTACTTTTCCAACAAGCATGGATTTATTAACACTCAAACGTGCGCCAGGCCTCTTGAGGAAATTCCTCAGACAGATCCCTGCCTGGGAGGAGATCCTACTTGCTAAGATTCGTGTTGCTGGTCAGATTGCTCATGCAAATCGGGCCTGTAACAGCCGGAGGGAAATTTATGTCGGGGAAAAAATGCTCAACATTAGCAAAACAATTCAGTACAGACTTTTCATCTAGAGTTGAACGTTGTTTTAATTATTTCAAAATGCGTTTTTGACAAAGAAAACACGGAAAGAAACATCAAAAAGTTTTTTAGGGGGGTGGGGGGCAAAGCTGCTGCTGAGTTGCAAGCCAACTTAGCCAACAGTGACTACTTACCCGAGTTGTTTTCCAGGGAAAAGGGATTTATGTATGTACTTCGAGATCCATTAAGAAAGTATATTTTAAGTCCTTTCACCCTCTAAACTTGAATGGAGCTTCAGAAAACGTATATCCTCGTTTTGTGGGCGCTGAGCAGTAGCTTCCCTTGGTCGATGTTATCATGGGCGGACAGAGAATTCGAGTACTAGGGAGTTCCTGTCCTGCCACTAAATCAGGGAAATTCAACAGGAAACTCAACAACCGCAGTCCTACCCACGTCCACTAGGGACCTAAGGGAACTTGGATAAATCTACACTGTGAAACTGTGTAATCTTCTACGTGATTCCATTTTTAAAGTTTTTTTTTTTTAATTAGGTGAATGACTTTAACTACTGGACCATGGCCCTTATAATAATCAAGAATGTTCAATAAACTATCAGTGTCTATGAAATTATGTTTGGAAACCGTTTATATGATGTGTTGATTGTTATTGTATGGACAGAATGGGAATGTGTGGAATATTAAAAATATATATTTTTTAAACTGTCCAAACAAGAGGTTATGCAGGATTTATTGTGCATCATGTCTACACATGGATGAGATCATACATTTCAAAACAAAAAAACAAAAATGTATTTAAAATAAATATTTACAAACATTTGCAAAACAATAGACCCTGTTTTTCCCCAGTCCTCCATGATAAGCTACTACAGCTTGGCTTGTAGAAGGGTATAGAGAAATATTTCAGTCACTACAACATGCAATTATTTTCTCTAAAAAAAAAACGATGACATCCTGACTTCCTGTCTCAATTATTGTGTAATTCAACAATCAATCTCACAGCAAAAGCAGCAGCCACAGGAGTGGAAGGACCAGACAATACGCCGCACTGTGGGGCAAATAAACGTCTTCACTGATTAGTCAAGCTGTCAGCACTGCTCAAAGCCAGCCATCAGAGACACGGCAAGGGACTCCACTGAAAGACATCAGGTTAACAGAAACCTTAGTAAGAATGCTGTTCAAATGTATAAATAAACTTGAGAATCTCAGTCCACTTATCCAGCACATAATCAATTGACCACAGCTAAACACATTGAAACGTTGTGTCTCCCTGAATTAATATTTTTTACACCGTACATGTAAAAGCAAAAAAAATATATAATCTGTCATTCCAATAAATCCTTGACTTTTGAACTACTCACAATGGGGAAACGAGCCACGGCACACTGCCTTGTTCAGTATCGTCACAAGAAACATGTGACAGTTTTTAAAGTCGGACTCCATTTTATCGATAGACTCAATTCTGGAAAAATAAGAAGAAAAAACACAATCTTCAGTGGCATGATTGTAAAGAAACCTCGATGACACAGAGCTACTGCTAAACGTTGCAATGAAGAATAGTTTATATAGAATAAAAATAAAAATATATTTTCAGTGTTAAATACTGAGTGACTCACTTCCAAGCACCAATGCCAGCGAGCCACCGGTCAGAGAAGATGAGGACCAGATTGAGAACCTTCATGATTGCCTCCTTCACAAAGCCGACCTATTGAGACAAGACAAGTGGTGGTTAAAGAGTGACCAGATGTTCCTGTCAGAGGGTAGCCGAGGTTTCCTTGACAATATTGAAAAAATAGAAAATCAGCAGGCAGCAGCGGGTGATAGACCGAGTGTGTGTGTGTGTGTGTGTGTGTGTGTGTGTGTGTGTGTGTGTGCGTGTGTGCGTGTGTGTGTGTGTGGCAGAATTGTTGTTTTGCACCTAGTAAAGTCAAGTCTGCAAAAGCATGATTCTGGAGCTGGGAAACTTTTTAAAAAAGCGACATGGATCCCATTAAATGCAAGCTCATGTGGCACATGCATACAGATATCTATACATTCTTTATATGCTTTTAGTTTAGTGCCGAGTGTGTTTGATTTGATAAGCATTGCAAAAACACTGTAACTTTGCTTCTCCATGTTCTCACTATCAGTGAAGATTTTGCCTGTTACTCAACTAGAAACATTCATAAGCCCACAAGGGCAATGAATGATTGATTTTGATTCAATAGTTACCTTTTCCCTCAGCAGACAACGGTCATGTATAGTGGACAGATATCTGTAATGGATCTTGATAAGCTGGTCTAAGTCTTTGGCTTCCTGTACTTGGTGCTGAAACTCTAGGCCGGTGCTGTGTAGAATCTATAGAAACACAAGTCATAATATGGGGTACAGGAATGGGACGGGTGGCACTGAAGTTTAACCATCTATTTAAAGACAATTGTTCATACCAGGAAAATGTGTAGAAAAGTGTCAATGGAGAAAATAAGGATTTTACTTCTCATATTATTGACCATTATCATATTGATTATGAGGCAGATCCCGCTCCTATTCTCACCCTGGTTGTGATATAGTTGTGTAGACTGTTGACAAAGTGCATCAGTTTAACACGCAGCAGAAACATTCGGTGAATTTGCTGGTTTATGGGCTCTTTAGGGGTTAATTCCTCTGCCACACCCCCTTCTAATCTTTTAGTAGCCACTGTCAAATCTACATTTATTAGGCAAAAAAACATTTACTTATCAAAACAAGACAACAGCATCAACAAGATAACAGGACAGTCTGTTAAAGAAAGTATGGAAATCTCTGATGTTAAGAGCATCAGGATACGAATAAGACTTATTTCTGACACCCAAAAAAAAAACACACAGACACACACGTCCAAGGAAGCTTCTGCACATACCGCTAAACCGAAGAGTGTCCAGATTGTATTTAGCCCATTTGATCTGCAGTAGGAGGAGGAATACTTGATTGTAGATCTTCTGACACTCTGAGCTGATCACAATGTCGACAGGCCAGGGAACCTGGAGAAGAAAACACAGAAACGCTTACAACTTTTACTTTACTTACTTAGATTTTTAAATGATTAACACAGAAGCTAATTTACAATGAGCTCATAGCGAAGATGAAAACAACACATTCAGCAATTTATCAGATATTTTAAAAACGTAAAACAATAAAGAAAAGTAATATATTTCATTTAATATTGAACATTTTACTTTACTTACTTTATAACTGAGGGTAAGGACATCTAAATCGTTTATTGGCTGTTTTTTACGGGACTGATCAATGGTTTCCAGGAAAATTGATAATCTATGACACAAGCAGAAACATGGAAATCAATATATTATGTATGAGTATATTATGAAATTAAACTAATTAGTTGGTTATGTTTTTAAACAAATCATGCTGTGAAATTGCACAAAATCTATTTCTGAAACGTCAATAAATTAGATTTACTGAACGTAGATATAGAGCAGTACCTAGTGCTATCCTCTGGGCTGCGCTGTGCTACCGCCTCATGCAGTTGTCCATTGAGAAAGGACGGCTGCTGCCAGCTTTCTTTCTCCAATACCTTGTCAAAGATGGCTGTGTAAAAGTCGTACATGGTGTCTCCTGCTTCCAGGAGGAAGTAGTTCCTCATGGCCTGAAGGTACTCCAACAACCTACTCAATGGATGGTAGACAGGCCAGAGTTGAGTTATACTGTAACTATCAATAATTTCTACATGAACACACAGTCCAATTTGCTCTAAACCTTTGACACATCACATTTTCTTAACCAAACCTCTTGCACTACTTGAAAAAGCATATCAGTTTTAACATTTTAAGTACATTGATTTAACAGAAACCACCAACTGAGGGCTTCATTTCTGTGGTGAAATTAACAAATATTTTACCTGAAGTCCTTCTTCAGAGTCTTCATGAGGTTCCCACAGCACTCTATGTACCTCTTCTCTATGTGCGGGTACAGACAGCAGCGTAGGGTCAACTCAAAAGTCTGGCAGGTCACCGACTCAGATGAACGGTCCACTGTGACATCACTTCCAGAAAAGCTCTCATGGAAGTCTGTCTGCTCCAGGTACAGCCTGAGGAGTTGGGGTGGTGGTGGTGGTAGTGGAGTATTGGTGTTATTAAGGTACAAGATATTTCCCCAAAAATCCTAAACCCTGGACGTATAACATAATGTTCAATAATGATCTACCATTAGCATGTACTTTATAAAGTTCCGTTTCTACCTGGCAAAGTTAATAGCCAAGAGGGGGTCATGGACGTCATCCATCTTTAAGTGCTCTGCAACAATGGACTGCATCTTGATTAGGCTCCTCTTTGTGGCCTGCTGCTCAGTGACCTCGTCCGAGGGCGACTCCTCACGGCGACCCAGGCGTGACTGTACCGACTCCAGGAACAGAGTGTACAGACTCTTCCTTTCTGCGTCTGAAAACAGGTCATTAAGTGCAATAAGTAGAATGTTCAGGAGCACACAGTAATCCTCAACGTGGTTTCTTAAAGTAGCCTCAAAAGTGTCCAAATAAAAATTATTTATCATTTGCATTATTATTTACGCTGCACTTGTGTGTCAAATGCAATGGACACCAACATTACCAGACAATAAAAAAACTGTGATAGAACGGTAGTCAGTCTTATATCGCAAAACCACACTGACCCCTGGAGGAGCTCTCTGACCGCTCGGCCTCCTTGCAGTCCAGGTTCTTCAGCAGCTGCATGGACTTCCCAGCCATGATGATCTGCTTGAGGACGGGTTTCAGGAAAGAAACCATGGTGAGCTGTTTGTTGCCAGAGCCCTGGTCCCCTCCTCCCGAGCTGCCGCTGGCCGCGTCGCTGAGCTTCTCCTCGTTCTCCACCGTCTCCGACACGCTGTACAGAGTGTAAGTGGCGTACCAGAAGTCCCTGTGGTTCACCGGCACATCCTTGTTCCTAGGCAACAAAGATGGGGAGCAGGTGATTCTTCAGATGCACTTGGAAGTCGATAAGAGATGTTGAGGATGAGATGTTTGTGCGTACAGGTCCTATAAAATGCGTCAATATGGCAATTTGGTTACGACTGGTCTTGTATGGTGGCTGTAGTTTGAGTGGGCATGAAGTGGGGTGGCTGTGAGAGGGGAGAAGTCACTGCTGGGCTGTCTGAAGATGCTGTGAGCCCAATTCAACAAAACATACTGGAAGGATGATGCCTACAGAAAACAAAACTATCTATATACACATGTATCTGCCTTAATACTTGCTAAAAAATGTATAGTCCCTACATGCTAACTCTTCATCATGGTATCACCAAACAGAGAACAACAATATCAAATAGGAAAGGTTTTATTTGAAAGACACAAATGGCATACCTCTGAATGATGAACTCTTTGGCTGGGTCAAAGAGGTGGCCATGAACGATCCATTCATCAACAATCTCCAGGTAGGGTCTGACTGTCTCAGTCCAAAGGGAAAACAACAGGGCCACCTACCACAGTAAGATCAAAGTCTTCATTTACTAGGGCGGTCAACCTTTCGTCTTGATTTGCTGTTTTACGGAACTTAACAAAATACCCTTTCCTATTATTACATTATCAAACGTTTTTTATTACATTTTCTAGTAATATTCATATAAAATAAACATGATTTTTGTACTCAAAACTATCTCTATGTGCTTAACATCATATCAAACAACCATATGGATGGAGTATATCAGGCTGTACTCACAGCCTGAGCTGATGCTTCCCCCACGCTGTCATACTCGATGATGGCTTTGTAGAGGATGTTGAGTAGGTGGGAGGCCCGCACCACGTTCGGGGTCTCTGGTGGTACCTCGGCCACACCGGTACAGAAAACTTTGTGTAGCACTTTGATCTGCGCCAGATGAGGGCTGAGCCGGTCCAGCACAGCAGACAGGGTCACCGTCTTGTCTACGCATAAGATCACACCAGAAATAGGGTACTGGGTGGAAAACACCATTTTAGTACTGGAGTGGCAACAGGTAGAATCTTCACAATGAACAGGCCAAACTAAACTAACTTTGCTACTCTAGTTGCATATCCACAATGTTTGCTAAGTCTGAATGTACCCGTAATGTTAAAGTAGGGTCCTTTAGGCATTGGTGTGTTACAACTCTGGTATGGTTGAACTCAAGTGACACCTACCATTGCATATGATTTCTTTTTCAATTGTCGTGAGCTCCTGTTTAAACGTGGCAAAGTATTTGTAGAGGGCCCAGACAAAGGCCTGGTAGGTCCTGAATGGGGGCTCGGATCCTTTCTTTGAGCTGCAGGAAGAACCTGAGCCTGGCGGGCACGGCTCACAACTGTACCCAGTCACCTCATCAATAAACTTTTGCAAGCGGAACACAGCTTGGCCATAAACGGCTATGTGTTCCAGCACAGAGCGTAGACAGTTCTGCAAAACGAGGAGAGGAAGGAAGGAAGTGGAAAGTGAGAAAAGGATCATTTACAGTGCTTTGTTATTCTTGTTTCAGTGTCTCAAAAAACCACATTGCAATTTATTTGAGATGATTGACCAAAGAGATTATCAACTTACGCCCGTCAGGTGAGTAACAACCACGTCATTTCTCACCGATACCTTGCCATCATGATGCTGAAATATGAAATGTTTCTTCACCCCTGAGAAAAGCCTGTTACCAAAATAAAACAAAGGTCACAAACAAAGACTTTACATGTAAATGAAAATTCTTACCAACCCCAAACAAACTACAGTGAGTAAAGTTACCAAAGGTGACATTGTTTAGCTCCTTTTGATAACCATTTTAAATCAAGAAGCGTAAAAGGTTGACAAGTCAACATACAGAAAAATGTATATTTTATTAACCATAAAGATCTTTCTCTTTTAATATTTCTATACATGCCATAAGGTAGGTGACCTGGTTTTAAGGTGCTATGTTGTTATTAAAAATCTAAATTTCCCTGATAAGAGAGGTGACAGTTGTCAGAAATCTATGTGGAATTCAACAAACTCTCCACTAAAAACATAGTGCTGTTTTACCATAACGTCTCCCTTATCACTTGAGTTTCTGTGACAAAGGCCTTCTCTTCAGGCACGTACAATGGGTCAGTATTGTACAAGTGCTGGTCCCTAAATGAGGGAATAAAAAATAAACAAAAACTATTTCACTACACTCATTCTTGTACCATTGATATGCCTATTCGTTAACATGGCAGTACAAAAATAATGTTATATCTTAGTAAATATACCAAATATTGAATAAGTTAGAGTGTAGATGCAGACTGTGTGGAAAACGTTGAGGATGAGAACCCCAATATGGTGTCACAACATGCTGCTCAAGCCAAGCTCGGGCATTCAGCTCCCGTACTGTGATGACAGAGATGAACACAAGATAAAAATACATGCACAGAACAATACAGAACATCAACCATACCATATTGAAAAGCAAATAATAAGACATTTTAAGCACAATAAAGTAACATAATAATACACACTTCTTTATACTTTGAAGAATAACCTTTTCATTTAGCTTACACTGGTCAAATATATAACTATAGGAATGATCATAAATATTATAATCACCTGTCCATGTCTGTGAGACAGTTTTGGCAGCATTCTCTTGGTCATCATGAGGTGTTTTGTCCACCTGTATCCCCGAATCCTCTCTGCAAATAGGCTGCTGGCTGTCCTCCTCTTCCTCACTTTCTTCCTCAGACCACTCCTGATAGGGGCACCAAAACAGGTTCAGGTCTTAAGAGATAAAATGTTTCTGCGTACAGTGTCTAAAGTAACACAAATACGTATATCAAAATATAACCAAGTTACTCACAGGGGTATCTGGATATGGTTCCAAATCAACATCCTCCTTTAAATAATTAGCCCAGTCAAAGTCATCTTTTTTCTCTGCACGGACGGAGAGAAATAACGCATTATGAGAAAATGACAGGAGATGGTGGGAATGATTACTGTGGTTATCACTGTTAAATCTTTGAGATAGGGTGTGAGACAGAAGCAATAGGAGCTGTACTTACCAGCCTCTTTCAACCTGGGAGTCTCAACGTAGGTTGAGTTTGAGGGAGAGTCAGACAGAAGTAGCAATAGGGATAGTATACTGTGATGCACCTCGGTCTGCAAATAACACAATTGGGGTAACAGTTAAAATAGATTGCAATGGACTACAAGGTGGTCACAAACATCTAGTAGTACTAGTACCTTCGTTTTAATGGTGTTGGGCAAAGGTGAGTTTAGGAATTCTTCAGTCAGTCTTAACCAACTCTCTGCTTTGCTTGTGTCTGAGTGGATCATAAGTTTTTCATAGATTCTATGGAATTAAATGAAAAGAAAAAAGCACTGTACTAAAACAGACACGTTTAAATCAGTTGAAATCGTTCAACAGAACATGGTTGAATAGCTTACCCAGTGATACTGCGTTGTACTTTGTGGCTGTCCACATCTAGGTAGCGGTGAAATCTATACATCGATGGGACAATATCATTATCAACATGCACATTGAAGGTACACTCACCAGCACAGAGCATCATCTTCTCAATGTATTTAGATACTCTTCGTTAGATACCTGAAGTTCGACCAGGTGAACTTAAGTGCCGTCTGGAAATTGAGATCACCCTCATCTTGAATCCCGCTTAAGTGTTTTACTAGTGCCTTTGTTTCTTTTTCAGTCTCCTTATCGAAATTAGTCCAGTTTGTCATTGCTGTCAATGTTGCCATTGCTGCCGATGAAACACAGCTAGCTGCCCTTAGCTAGATCGCTAGCAGTAGCTAAACCAATGTTAGCCAAATCGTTACACTTTGCATAATCTTAAAACAAACGTCCTGTCTAAACAAACAGTGAATATTCAATTCCATGAAATGCGAACAACGATTTCTATGAAAGTCCTGCTATGCTTTGTAAATCATGGAATACATTTTTTTTACATGTTTTCCCTGCACACTACTAACGCCAAAGTTCCCGCCCCTTTAAGTGACGTAAAATATCTATGTAAACCTTTTTATTATTTCGATGATGGTAAA